>MU867060.1:1348384-1502491 GCA_033725935.1 Cladorrhinum sp. PSN259 | reverse complement strand
GCCCCCCCCCCCCCCCCCCCCCCCCCCCCCCCCCCCCCCCCCCCCCCCCCCCCCCCCCCCCCCCCCCCCCCCCCCCCCACTTAAAATGCCTTATCGTGAGCCAAGGAAAACAAAGTTATTGGGTTGGACGCGGGTACTGACACATGTGCTGACAGATGGGTAGAAAAGTGTAGAGTTAAAATATGTAAAAGTCTTCAATCCAAGGAAATGGTTTAAAAATTATGTAGATATGGAGTCAATGATAATGTCAATGTTTTTGTGGCACGAACATCGTTCCGTGCCCGTTAATAGGGACCGTTGAAGTAGCAACGAACAAAGAGATTCAACTACCACTAAATTGTTTCTCAAGAAAGATCCGACAAGTACATTCTATTGCATCTGGACGTTTTCCCAGGATGAAAATAACGGCATCATGGAATTTGCAAGTGCTCACGGTGCAGGATGGCCTGACTCTTTCTCCCCAACGTGTTCCACGGTAGCTTCGACCTTCTCCGTCATCAACTCCGAGACCCCTCTCATGCAGGCGATAGCGACCGTAGCAAGAACCACAAACGGGATGATGGATGACCAGGCCAGCCGATAAGCGTGCGCGTACTGCCGCCTGCTCTCCTCGACAGCCACTCTCCATATCTCTTCGGTTGCGCCGGGGATCGTCAAGTTGCCGATATCTCCAGTCGAGAATGCCGTAAACAAATCAGGGAGACTGTCGTCTGGCAACCCGGCTGCAGTTGCAGCTGCCCCTACCGCCGGCGAGTAATGTGACGCCAATCTCCCGTTGATAATGGCGTCGAGAACTGCGGAACCAAAAGCGCCACCGATAGCCCTCGCCGAGAAAGCAAGGCCGGTGGCCGTCGATAAGAAGGCGTGCGGAGCCGTGAACTGAACACAGGCTACGAGCAGCGTGAGGGGTCCAGACTGGCCGATGCCGGCTATTATGTTCAGTCCTATCTGCGCGCGGTTCCAATGCGGTTGGAAAGTAGCGTAGCAGATTGTTCTGCAATGAGTTTTTGTTAGTTCTGACATTGAAACCAGTTGCATGACAAACTTACGCCACCAAGAAGAAGAGCCATGTGACCACCAGCGGCGACTTCAAGTCTTTGAACCGGGTGGACCACCAAGTGACGACCAGAGAGAAGAGCAGATTGGTGAGCGAGAATGTCAGCTGCCGGACGCTGATCCGCCACGAATCCGTCTCGTAGCCCATGTTGAGGACGAGCTGGGGGGTGATGGAGTTGATGGCCGAGTAAAAGATCCACCCTTCGACGGCAAATGCGAACACGGATAAGGCAAAGTTGGCATCGCGGTGGAAGAAGATGTGCGCTACGAGGCCGTCACTTCTTCCTTTCCATTCTGTTTACAAAAGACGGTCAGCGGGGTGAGGGGAAGAGGTACATGTAGGTAAATCTTACCGTAGAGAGCAAAGGACACAAACAGAACTAGGCCGATGGTCAGCGGGGCGACGACGTGAGCATCTGACCAGCTGTAAGATCCAGCAGCCCAGTCCAATGCGAGTAGCATGAGCGCTGAGCTGGTGATGAACAAGAAGGAGCCAACGGGGTCTATTGACCATATGAACTCCCTGATGGAGATTTTGGGGCGCTCAACCTTTGCCGGCCAGTAAAACAGAAACAATCCGAGAGAAGTGGCTCCGTGGAACGCAGCTTGCATCCAGAAGATATATCTCCAACCTCCTGCATCCACATTCGTCACCGCTCCGGCTCCTATTCCGCCGACACTGGAAGTTGAGTAGTCAGTCAGCTGGTTGCATAAAAGATATTCAAGGTACCTACATTCCACCGATAGATCCGCCAACAAACGCAAAGCCATTAGCCAAGGCACGGTACTTGAGCGGTAGGATCTCTGAGGGAATAGCCTGGACGATGGAGATGGTCGAAAGGGTTGTGCCAATCAAAATACCGCCCCCGATCAGCATGTTCATGGAAGTCGCCCTGGCAGATACGACGGCTCCCGCAAAGGCAATAAGAGGCGGAACAGCAGCCAAGTATTTCCGGTCAAGAATGTCAGAAAGCCGGCCAACGATGGGAGAGAGGACGGCTTGCATCAGAAGGGGACCCTTTTCAAGGTCAGTTGGTACACCTAGATGATAAAAAGAAATAATAAAAGATACCTACCTGAATGATCCAACCAGCAAGTGAAGCATCCCCTAGATCCCTGATGATAAAAGCAATGACGGACCCAGCAGCGACGACGACGAAGACTTGAGCCATGATTCTTTTCAAAAAGTCAGTAAATTCAAAATCATTGATCTTGTACGAAAGTAGGTCGGACGTGAACCTGTAAAATCAACTTACGCAAAACAAGTAACGAAAACCACCAACCACGACCTCCATCCCAGATTGACGTGGACATCACCCTGATGAGCCTCCTCTTCTATCGGAATTACCTGTTTGAGGTTTTCTTCTTCATGATGACGATGGTGATGAGGGTTACCATCAGAGGATGAATCCTTTTTCACAGCAGCAGCAGCAGCAGGAACAGCAGTTGCAACGCTTGCTTTATCATCTCCCATCGTCTTTTCGTCCAATTCTGCCGACATGGATTTTGATTTTCTCAATTCATTTGAGAAACGCCAAAACCGTCATCTCAAAGTTCAAAGTTATGGAAGGGAAGGGAAAGTAAGGGAAGAAGGGAAGAAGGAAAGAATGGAGGGGGGGAAGGGGGATAACAACTACTATTAAAGCTGCTGCAAGTAGCTACCACCACTTGTTTTTTTCCTGCATTCCCGACCCTTGTAGAATACCTCCTCTTATCACAGTAACATTCACATTTTACATACATACATACATACATACATACATACATACCTGCCCCCCCTACCCTTTTTCATTTTCATGTTCTCCTCACTTACATGCAACTTCCAACTCCAACTAACTCCAACTCCGTTCCCCGCACATTTATGCTTGTACGCACTCAACCCGCATCAACTTTTCCACGAAATTCCCCGGGTCCCCCTCCCCGTCCTGTCCTGTCCCCTGCTCGTAAGAAAAGCCGGGCCACAACAACCAATGAATGAAATCGCCGTCGGCATATTTTCAATGTTTTCAAGTATGTACGTATAATGTCTGTGTGTTGGTAACCAAAAGCGTTATAAGCGGTTCACACAAATCAATAAACTTGCCGTAAATCAACCAGTCATTTTCTCCTCCCTCCCTTCACGCCCAAAAGAGATTAGACTAGCGACAACACCCCCTCCCCTTTCCCCAAGTAAGTAAGCCTTATGGATGGATGGGGACAAGTACAACGACGACGACGACGACGTCAACGGCAACTCGAACTCATACAAGCTACCAATTCGATTTCAACAGAACCAACAATAGGGATATGACATGATATCACCAATACCAAAGGTAAGATAATTAGGTGGTTGTAATGGAACAAAAAAAAACACCCAAACAACCATATTTATTCCCGTCCACACACACACACACACACATACACACAGCCTATCATATACCGCCATTGAACAAGTAAACTACCTCTAAATACATATGCAACGGGAGGATTATGGACAAGCATTATCCCGCCATATAAAAACGAAACATATAAAACAACACAAAATAGATGCCTGGGCAGCCAGATGAAGACGCATGCCATGCAGGGGGTTTGGTATATGCCGCTGAGCGATGACCGCCATGCCTGTCAAATAGAAAAAAACTTCGTCCTCCGAATAAAGAAAAACAAAATAACAACCCCCAAGATGTCGTGCCATCCTCCAAACAGTGTTGCATCAAAGCAATCAAAATGCCGCCATAGTGTTTTTGAAAGAAGAAAGAAAAACCCAAATATTCATATCCCATGTATACCATCATCATAATACAACCCACCCATTTCACCAAAACCCGTCATCAACTTATCCTCTTGCCACCACAATCCGGAATCTTCAAGCCAGGTTTCAAGTTCCTGTCCACATCCATCAAACCCCAATGGTCCTCCCATTCTTTGCCAGGAGTGTTGAAATCAAACTTCCACGGCTCATCAAACGCCTCGAACCAAAAGTAATTCGTTCCCTCGTCCAGAGCCGTACACACCCAATCCTCCATGAACTGATTCATCTCTGGAATGCCCGCAACTGCCTTGTCCGGGCATTTCGTCTCAAGTTCCGTCCCGCAGCTCGTTCCACCTTGCGAAGGCCAGCCGGTCTCGGCAATGACATTCATCTTCTTGTCCTTCTTCGCGTAAGTGCCCGTCTTGTTCACAAAGAACCCCATGGTCCACTTGGCCGCCTCGGAAGCTTTAGTCCCCGCAAAGAAGGGATGAATATTGCCCATGATGGCATCGCTCTGCGCCGCCAGATTCGAATCCCACTTGTCTCCCAGATCGCTAGTAGCGACGGGCAGGTTCATGTTCTTCTTCGTTAGGTTGGTGCGCACGTCCGCCAGCAATTGACCCAGGCTCCAGATCGTCATTTGCTCTCTGAAAAGAATCTCGTTGGCGACAATGACTCCGTCAAAGTATTTCTCGCCGTAGACATCAAGAATATCCCACATCTGGTCCAGCTGACGGCGGTTCGTGGTGGTGTTGCCATCCTGCCAAACACCAAGCCAGATCCTTATGGTATCTTGAAGCTTCAATTGCTCGACGGCGTGGATTAGCATCTGTGTTTGGTTGCAATCGGTGCCATAGAGACGGACGGTGTTGGTGAGCTGAGAAAGGACGGCGAGGTCTCGGGTGATATTATTTTGCGACGGTGGGTTGTGAATGCAATCAGGGTACTGCGCGTGGACGGGGGTATAATCCATGCCAGGGAAGACTTTTTTGAGTTCCTTGTTGTTCATGAGGGCCTTGATTTCTGCCGAGTTGATGTTCAAATCTCCGTTGGTAGCAGTATCCTGCTCTGCTGACTGTACCGACCCGCCCGATGACTTGCCAGCGTTATCACTCTTGTTGTCCTTGTTTTTTAGTACAATACCAAAGACAATTCCGAGGACGACGCCGATCAGGATGAGGGCGACAATAACCAGGATTATGATGAGCCTCTTCTTCTTACCATTATTCGACGACTTCTTCTCGTTCAGATAAGCCATACCGTAGCCGCCACCGCCACCGCCACCTCCACCTCCACCACCAGCACCGAATCCCACATCACCTGACGACGCATCTCCTGGAATACCGTTGTTTACAGGAGCATATTGTGCTGTCGGGTTGCCGACGCTACCGCTCCCGTTACGGCTTGCCAAGCCTGAAATGGTCCCTGCAGCTCCCAAACCCGCGGCGCCTCCTGCAGCAGCATCTCTACCCCTATGACTTGAACCAAGGCTTAGCATGCTTGTTCTTGGGCCCCTTCTTGCATATGACAGTCCGTCATCGCCGTCATCCAGGATCTCATGAGGATTGACGACGCCAAGGTTAGGGTCTGCCGGCCGACGATATATGTGGGCTGGATCATCTACATATGCATCGCCGGGGGCGTAGCGACTTCTCGATGGGGTTCTCTGTCCTGGTGTTCCTAATCCCGGGCCGCTTGGTGTAGAATTGAGACCCTGGAGGCTAGAATGTGAGTTTCGGCTGACAGGATGCTGTTCACTACCGCTCGGAGATAAGTGTCCTCCGCCTTGTTGGTATGCCTGTTGTGGATGATGTGGGTTGTGTACTGCGTTTAGTCCGCTCTCTCGCGCGTTGTGGTCCGCAACACTCATTGCTATGCCCGCCATACCTCCGGCGGCAGCGTTGCCGAAGTTGTCTGCTCCTGGAGTGATGGTATTGCTCTGTGGAATCCCTCGACCCCAAGAATTTCTTGCAGTGGTTCGGTGGGGAGGAGGTCGCGGTGGGGCGAATTGGTCATCAGAGGACTGGTCGTAGCCGTTATTGTAGCCGCCGCCGCTGTATCCAGGATTCGCGGGTTCTTGGCTCAGTCGTCGTTGGGCGCGGAGTTGGTTGAACGAGGAATCGGGATGGGCTCCGGGCCGGATTCCCCTCGAAGGCGATGAGGTGAACGAGTCTGGTGGGTATTGGTGTCTGAGGGGAGAAGACGGGGCTCCATGGCTGAGCGGTTGGCGCTCTGCCAGATGGTCTTCCGTATTGTAATATCGTGGCGCATGCGCCATCACAGCATACGGGGGCGCAGTGCGCACGAGCGAAAACTAACGATGGTCTCGACGAGAATGTCCGCAACGGGAAATGTCTCAGTTGGGACCGGCCGGCGTCCTCTGGCTGTGTGGAATTCGAGAGCAGGAATGAGTTGCTTCTTCGCCGTCCCGCGCGCCGTCGTCAGCCGCCGGAAACGAGTCGCAACGGACGGCGTTGCTGTGGAATGTTGAACGTCGAACGTCGCTCGGGGCTCCACCCGCCTGACTGAAGGCGTCGCAGTCTGTGTATCGCCTTGACTTGCACGCAAGACGCTGAATAACTCGCAATCTTATTTTCCTGCACCCCGTGTTTATGTTCGTAATGAAAAGGGAAGAAAAAGAAAAGGCTCTCGTATTTTTGGACTGTTGCCCCCTTGTTGTCTCGCCCGAGTTGCCGTGTTGGGTTGGTTCCAGGATTGACTCTCAGCAGCCGCAAATCCTCCGCCCCATCACACTCGCACTTGGATCTCACACACACAGCGCTCAAACCCACATTTGCCGCTGGTTCGTAGGCGGTCGCAGTGAGTTTTCGTGAAACGGAAACAGAATGGAGGGGGGGAAGAGCACAAAAAAAAAACAATAAATTGGAAAAACAAGAAACGCCATCACAGGCATGGCCAAGGGGCTGCATGCTCAATCGGGGAACCAAGAAATCAAGCCTCGAGCGGCTGGCACCACCGCAAGTAACAAACCTGACAGCAGCAACGGCATGGTTGCATCCAGCCATCCAGCCATCCAGCCATCCAGCCATCCAACACCAGCGCAAATCGATGGCGCAGGGGTAGAGGGACTGGGAAGGGACGGCTGAAGGAGGGAAAGCGCCGCCAAAAAAAAAAAGTGGGATGGCTTGGACCCTGGGGTTGGCTGGTCAGCAAGCATCCAGTGATCTCACTGCCCACTGCTTCTGTGCTCATCAAGCACTCGCTTCAGGTTACCCTGCAGAATCGGGACGGTAACGCTGTGCAACCATCATCAATGAACCGATCGATTGAGGGAATTTCGGGGTGAGTTTACAGACTTCTGGGGAGGCACAGGATGGCGAATAACTCTCTAGAATGTCCGGTCGGGTGTTCTGTTGCCGGAGTTTTTCTGGGAAGAAATACGGCGTAAGCTTGTCTCTCTCTGTCTCTTTTACCCCGCCAGATTACATCATCCAAGCTTCAGAAGCCAGTCAGTTTCCACAATTCTTCGCACACCAAGCGTCCGCAACAACAGACCGAAAATAAGTCCACCGGCGATGCCCGCCACCTGCAATTTGACATTCGGATGGAGATTCACTTGAACTTGCCATTTTGGTCGGCAGTATCGCCGGGCATGAGTAGTATATGCGAGCTGTCGCTTGCATTACGCGTCCGTCGCGCACATGGATAGGACCAGTCTGCAGAACCCTAACCTAACCCCAACCCTGGCCCATACCCCCCTCCTTACGCCTTGGGTAACAGCAGATCAATGCCGGGTCCAGCCAAACGGATACAGCTCCGGGTCTCTTGTTACTCATATGAAGTCGTCAGACGTTATCTCTTCAGATGAATGATGCAACAACGCATCTCGACTAGTTTTCATGACATCATGTGTGAGCTCAACTATGAACTCACGCAGTATATAGACGGATGTCGTATTTGAAGTGTCTCAAACAGTTCCTTCTCCAGACAACAGACAAGAGTCAGCATCTACAATCAGAATCAAATTATTCCATCTTCACATTCCAGTCACCATCATGTCTGCAAACGCTGAAGCTCTCGCCGGTCAAGGCGAATTCCACGCCAGCATCCCCCGTTCCAAGCCCATGATGGAGCATGGAGTGAGCTGCTATTCATACCTCAGAAAAAGCCTTCATCGTTGTCACTAACAGAGCCCCCTTTCAGCATCAACTCGGCCAAAAGATAGGCAAGGACGCTATTCCCGAGTTTCACGCTCAGACATTTCCTCCTGGGACCGCTCCGAAGGAATCTACCTTCTACCCCAATCCTACCTCTGAGATTCCCGGCCAGGCCAACAACGACATGATGGACCCTTCATCCAAGACGTCTCCTCTGGACATGCCCGGAGCTACGAGCAAGTCGGTGTACAATGATTCTCCCATCGGTAGGCCGGTGGAAGGCCAGGGTGATATGGACAGGAGGAGGCCCGAGAAGGGCCCACTCGAGGGGGTGAACCGAAATCCGGCTAAGATGGACTTTTTGGGCGACAGCAAAGAAAGGGGTCTTCGGACTGATTCGTCCGAGGGCACAGATTTCAGGTCCAAGGGGATTTCCGCGACGGAGAGGATTCCGGTCACTTCAGAGGCGGTTGCATCGGAGCGTCATTGATTTGGTACAAATTCTTGGCAAAGTGTATGAATATATGAGCAGTAATAAGGTAGTGTAGTCTAAATTGTTTCTCCACTTATAAAACCATACAGTTCAGGTGTGTAAAAGAGGCTTATGTAGAATATGATACCCACCCAAGATCTCGACGTCCATGACTTCAATAAAGATGTTGTAGCGTCAGTGGTTTAGTGGTAAAATCCATCGTTGCCATCGATGGGCCCCGCGTTCGATTCGCGGCTGACGCAATTTTTGGAAATCTAACATTGTTAAAGTAATTCTTTTCTTCCCCTTTTGTTTTCTTTTTCTTATCAAGATAAAATCTGTTTCAGTCTCCAGTGTTTGAGATGCCATCGTCCCGAGGATAATTATACGAATGCAATTTTTATGGGTGAAAGTAAAGATGGAGGCTAGATTGATTGAACTCGGGCAACTAGGTTGGGAACATGCACTGGGCAACGGTGAATGAGACTAGCCTCAAACATCATTATAATGTCCTGCAGAATCATTGTTCATCCATGCGCCTGTCAGAAACGGGGATCGATGACATCACTCGCACATGCAAGCGGTGATCATCTCCTACTGATTCAGGGTTGGGCAGCTTTCAATTGGCCTTTCTAAACTCTCCATCTGACTTGACTCTTGACTCTAATTCCATTTGATTACACAAACTTAGATAAAGGAGTTAGAAACTAGTAAAGATGACGACCTCAACCAGGGCTTCGGCAAATAAGAAACAAAACAGTTCTGCGGGTGGTGCTCCTCCGGCATCTGACGCCGAGCCGGGCTCCAAGCACAAGGTTGAAGAAGGCGCCCCTTCACCCGAAGCCAAGCGGGCCAAAAAGGAACCCGCAGAGGAAGAGAATCAAAAGACAACCGAGGAAGCCAAGAATGAAGCTCCCAAGAAAGAAGAAGAAGCCGAGAACAAGCAACCTGCAGCTACAGACGATAAGGGAGAAGCAGTCGAGCCGCACGAAGCGCCCGAATCCATCCCATCCAGCATCGTCGAAAAGGGAATCATTTACTTTTTTTTCCGCGGTCGTGTCAACATCGAGAAGCCATCCGAGGTCAACGAGATCGCAAGGAGCTACATCATTCTGCGCCCCATCGCAAAAGATGTGCAACTCGGCAGCGGGACCATTGGCGACGCCGGCAACAGCAGGCTGTGCGTGATCCCGAAGAAGGTGCTCCCGCAGACGGGCAAGGACAGATGGATCTCTTTTGTCGAAAAGACTGGCGCATCTTTCCAGCAGCTCAAGGACGAGTTCCTCGCGTCAAACGACTACGAGACCAAGACGGTCGGCACAAGACACACGCCCGCCGCTACGCCCATAGGAGAGGGCGTCTACGCCATCACGAACACGGGCAAGGAGAGCCACTTGGCGTATATCCTGACGTTGCCGGAGGAGCTGGGCGAGGTGCAAAAGGAGATTGGCCTGAAAGAGAAGGGGAGCTTCATCATTAGCACCAGGAATCCGCAGTACGAGCCTCCCAAGAATGCGCGGTTATCGAAGGGACCTGAGTATCCCAAGGAGTAAGATTTTTTTTTTTTCCTAAAAAAAATAATATTTGTTTATGAAAAAAACTTGGCTGACGTTACATTTAATTTTATAGCCTCCTTGAAGAGTTCCGTTCCCTCCGCTGGGCTCCGACTCAGCCCAAGCACCTCGACTACGTCAACACACAGTTCCTGCTGGTCGGAGAGTCCTCGGGTATCGATAAGGCACTAGAGCCGCAGGAGAAGGATCAAAAGGAAGGAAAGGGCGAGCCTGCTGACGAGTTGGAGAAGCTGGAGGAGGAGGATTACGAGCGGATGAAGGACCTGAGTCAGGACGACGCGGGCCGTATCTTTGCTGATTTGCAGGTGCACGCGGGTGAGTATCCAAAGTTGCAGACTACTTTCTGATGTGAAAAGGTTCAGACGGAGAAATTGTTTTTGGGGGATGGTGGTAATGGAAGAAAAGGGGCTTTGTGTCTGTGCTTGCCACGGGTTTAGGACAGGGGATGATAATTAACGGAGTTTGGTGGCTGTTTTAATACTAAAAATATTTGAATCTCTGGCTGTTATTATCTGATTTCCGAGTAATACTAAGGAGGCTTATAAATGATCTTTTGTGATTTTGGCAAGGGATAAAGAAAATAGAGGTAAGTTTTGTATTCACGGTGTATAGGTACTGTACATACATTCCAATCCGATATAATTCGATGAACAGAATAGACGGGAATGAACATGTGGCCTGGCAGTCGGTTTTATTACGATATCTTGTGGAGTATAAAGCAAGCTTCTGACACTCGGATGGTCATGATGTGCCAGTTTATTTTGCTATCGTAAATAGTTATATGTATGTATGTATGTTTGTATATAAGCATCAATATTTTGGGCTATTTCAAGAGTCCGATGAGTCTATGAATCTGTGAGTCCGGGAATTCCAATGTAGTAAATTTCATTCCTACTTTTCTAGGTACCCACCTATTTTTGTAAAAAAAACACACTCGTTTTCAGATTCATATTTTTTCCTACTTCAAGGATTAGTCTTGCACCTATAGAGACGTGGTCGATACACTACCGCTGCACTGTCGTGTCGACACCTGACCTGTGTGTGCATTATCTCTCTTGTGCATCATATTTCTTTCCATGCTGGGTAATTACTCTCCGTTCTGAGAAATCTAATTCCTTACGCCAGTAATCAAGTTTATTCATCTATAGTCTACTTGTGATAGCTTTTTATTAGAATATAACATCGTTGTTAATCATAAATCCCCTTATCTAAAGCAGCGCCAGTGTTTTACAACCTTTGATTATCCTGTCATCTTAGCTCGTGCTGGCGCAGGTTATAACACTTCGTCCCCCCGCTAAAGTACCCCTCATCTTTTCTTCACATTAAACCACTAAATCCAACACCATAACCCGTCCACGCCCGCTCTTCCTGGTGACTGTCCCACAATGTCAAACCAGAACTTGCATATTCTTATCATTGGTGCTGGTATTGGTGGCTTGACGCTGGCTCAAGCCTTACGCAAGCATAGTATCTCGTTCGAGATCTTTGAGCGCGACGCCAGCCCCAGCGCTCGTGGGCAGGGCTATGCCCTTGGTCTTTACGAGTAAGATTATCCTGTTTCCCTTTCTTGCTTACCCTTTTTCAATTTTATTTTTCATTTCTTCATTTCGATCTTTCTGCTGTTCTTGGTTTCCTCATTCAACCAAGTCCCTTCTCTTCTCACTCACTCACAGCCTCGACAATCTCTTCGATTCATCCCTCCCATCCGATCTCCCCCCTGTTTCCTCAGCATGCCACCTCCTTCCTCTCCCGCTCCCCTCCCAGGTAGTCTACTACTTCCCCGGCGGCAAGAAGCTCATGGTTGAAGACACACCCTCCACTCCCTGCTTGCGTATTAATCGCCTCCGCTTCCGCGAGCTCCTCTGTACGCACATCCCCGTACAGTGGGACAAGAAAGCCGTAGGCATCAAAGAGTCCACCGACGGTGTCACCGTCACCTTCCACGACGGGACCTCGGCCACGGGAACCGTCCTCGTTGGCGCCGACGGGACTTGGTCCAGCGTCCGACAGCACGTGCTTGGCAAGACCAACGAGGAGATCCTTGAGCCCGTGCCTGGGGCTGTGATCCTCGGCGAAATAAAGCTCAGGGGAGAGATTATGGAGAAGCAGCTTCAGATGGGGCACACGGGGTATATTGCGTTTGGACCGGGATATACACTGTTCAGCGGGCTAAACCAGGTGCTGATGGGCTCGGAGGACGGGAAGGTGGAGGGGGATTATTACTGGGTGATGGGGAACTTGGACGAAAATGTGGTAAAGGGGGCTACGCAGGAGGAGAAGCTGAAGTATGCGAGGGAGAAGGTTCAGTCGCTGGACGAGGGGTTTAGGGTCACGGTCGAGGGAACGAAGCCGGAGGGGATTAAGCAGGGTTTTGTGGGTTTATCCTGAATGTTTTGTTTTTTATTTTCAGATCTCCCAGGATGGAGAGGCGGAGCTGACGACAATACTAGGGCTGGTACGATGCACTTATCCCGGGGTCCAAATATCCTCCTGTCAAGAGGACGCTTCTCGTTGGAGATGCGGCGCATCCGATGACGCCCAGTAAGATCTACCTTTCTCTCTCTCTTGTAGTATCAGGCGCGTTGCTAACAATAACAGACCGCGGTGAGGGAGGAATCTTTGCTATTCGAGACGCCGTCCATCTGAGCAAGCTGCTTGCCGACAGTCAGGGTCTGGACTATGAGTCTGTGCGGACTAAGCTCGACGAATTCCAGAGAGATGTAGCAGATAAAGGCTACGAGTCCATTCTTTCTGCCCGTGAGATCATGACCAAGGCGCGCTCCGGTGGGAAGCCGAAGGCGTGGGGCCATGAGCTGTGGCCGGTCGATGAGCTGAAGCCGCTGCCGTTTAAGTTGTCAGAGTGGAAGCCTAAGGCTTGAAACGGAACCTCTTCTTAGCCCTGAAAGGCAAGGGCATTCTTGTAATCTAGTATAAACATTCGACCCCGGAATAGTTTCTCGTCCGGCATGCAGGAAAGTGAACACTATCACCCGTTCACACCCGTCCGAGTCCAATCTATTTGACTCTTACAATAGAAATTGATCTTGGACGCCATACACCGGTTTCTTAGTTAGAATTTTAAGATCCCCTGAATCTTCATATCATCCGACGGGCTCGTCAGCACAGGCTAGGCGCCGTCCTGGATACTTTGATTTTTATAACTTGTATATGTACCAAGTCTATCAAAGCCGTTAGGGACAATCACATATCTCTTTAGGGGGCGGAAGATTCGGCGTCAAGTGTTATCGAATTATACAAAGGTACCAGACCCGGACGCACTCTGCTTGCTTTAAGAGCCGCCGCAGTTCTGTAGGTACTTTGGGCTTACTAGCAAAAAGCTCGACAAACTTTCATTTTTTTGCCTATAGCGTGATTCGATTGAAAAAAAAAAACTAAGGCATCTACTATTGATGTTAAAATAAGCTTTTTAGATAATGATTACAGTTTGGAGGTTATACGGACCACAGAATCTGCTGATACCTAGAGTTTGTCCAGACCTCCCCTTTCCCCTGCTAGGTATTGCGCCTGTAATCCTGTCGTGACACCTATGTAGTCAGATCCATCGGCGCAGGGACGGCTTGCTTTTTTTTTTTTTTGGTTCTTTGTGTTCAATGTTCCAGATTAGGTTATTTGCAGCCGTCATCATGCATCCTCAGCAAATACCGACGACGTTATCTATATATATTATGTGTATGCACGTATGTGGAGAAAGCAGTTGCATAATCTCTCCGAAAAAAAAAAAAAGTCCATCATCATGGAAGAAAGAACTTGTCATCGGCAGGAGAAGTGCGGCCTAGGTACGTCACCCGAAGAGTAGAGTCCCGTTACACAAGAACAAAATTTGACACACACACAGTGCCAATCATGGTAAAGAAAAAGAATCCGGTGGCGCTTGAAGAATTGAGGTTGCGGGGTGGGAAAAAAAGCAAGACATACTTTCTTTTTTTCTTTCTTTTCTTATGCCCATCACCGGAATCCCCTTTTTTCTCCTTTTTTCTTTTTCTTTTTCTTTTTCTTTTTGATAACGCAGAGCTCTCCCGATTCGGCCCCCTCTTGAATTTTTGGGCCAATATACCGTAGTTCTTGACAGCAAATCCAAAAGCTCTCCAAAGTTGGATTCCATCGGCACACAGTGCCATCATATGATCTGCCGAGGTTTGATTCCGACAGCCCCGGGTTTCTCCCCCCCCGCCCTCTCGCATGAGCCAGTCAACAGCCAACGGGAAGGAAAATTAATCCTACGGTTACATGGCAGACACGTTGAAGGCAGGAGAGAGAGAAAACGGGTAGACGAGAACCGGCCGGCACGGCATTAGACGACAGACAGTAATATCTTCCAAACTGGCAAGCAAGTGCGGTCCCGTCCGCAGAGGGGTATGTGGCGGATGGAGATGTTCTGGTGTGTGTGCACCAGAAGAATGATCGCACAGTGCAGCACATCAACTGATGGTGAGTCTGCAGACGGGCTGAACGATTGCCGTCGCACCCTATCTCGTACCATCCCATGCCATCTGGGACCATCCCGCCCAATCTCTCCTGCCCTCTGTAATTGTATAACCCCAGATCCAATTGTCGGTTTACCCTATGTAGGGTAATCCCACGTCCAGACTCTGTGTTACACACCCTTGTTGTATTCTTTGTTGACGCCCCTCCCTCTCTTGGCAGAAAAGGTCAGGACCTGGATTGTGCGGGATCTTGATGATCCTTCTTTTCTAAACCAGGATCAAATTTTCATGATATCCCCCCACGAATATGCTAATCCACCCCTGTTCCATACGTGATGAGGCGCGAGACTGGGGCTAGAAGAGCAGGGGCACGGGGGAGGTGGTTGGTTTAATGATAGGACGGACATGGGGGCGGGCGAAGGATGTTCGGGAGATACGGGGGCTTACATACCGGGGTAACTCAAAACCCAGAATCAAAGTTGGCAACTTCAAGAAATCAACACGCTAGGGTGTATTCAGAGTTGAAAAAAATAAAAAAATAACCATTTTGGCAGTGCAGCTCCCAGAATTATGGTGCCAACTGCAGCCATATTCCATGGCGCTCTTGCTCTTCCACCCACAGACTTGCGCGCGGTGCAATGCGGAAAAGCTACACTCACACACAAATAGTAGCATACCACATACCGGCACACCTACTGGAACACTTGTTAGTATACGGCCCTAAGACATAACACCTATATACAACAAAGCCTGGATGGAGGCCATTGGGTGCTAGGCTACTGAGTAAAATGCCAACATGCCGAGGTCCAGTATGCGCAATTGCAAAGTATTCGCATTGCAGTTGGTGCAATTGTGTGGGTGTGCGGGTGTGGCGTAATTGGCGAATGTGTTTTCCAGGTTACCCCTCGGTGTGCATCCATTGAAGCTGGTCCTGGGGTCCATGGGTTTTGAGTCAACCCCGGTATGTAAGCCCTCGTAGCAGGAGCCTCCTGGTCGGTGAATTTGGTGGACTTGACCGCTGTGACAACCATGGCTCTGCACGCTTTGATGCTGACCTGCGGGTCATTATTCCCGACATCCCGAAGCCCCAGAAGGGCCGTTGACCAGGGATTGTCGCCATCACACGAAATTCATGGGAAGCGCCGAGAGAAAAACGGCAAACTCGGATCGACCTGGGGTGCGGTGCGAGCCTGAGATTCTGCTGAACATTTCCCAACGTGTTTCGTTCAACAAGTCAGATTTCGGGCAATAAAGTGACAGCACCCGGGCCGCGCCCAAAAACGAACAAAGTTGGTCCAGTCTAGCGATGTATCAGCTCTGCAGGTGGTCAGGCGAACCACAATATGGATGCACCCCCTTTTGGGTATCTTTTGTTGCTTATTCGGGCCACGCCCCCTCCTCCCCTCCCAAAAGGCCCAGCCAAGTTCGCTTGTAAATTCGACTGGGGCCTGGGCCTGGGTGGAGATATTCCCTCAGGTCTCTCTAATGAGATATGTAATGGTCGTTTGCTCCTCCAGTCTGTTGCCGGCCACTCGCGGTTTGATCCGGTATTTAGACGTGGGTATCGTTCTGGCCTTCCTTTACCCCCCACTTCTCGTCTTGGGTTACACGGTCAGCCTGCGTGCTTGTGATCTTGTCGTCTTCCCATGTTTCACGCTTCTTGAGACTATCGAGTTCTGAAAAGGAATGAGAGAAAGCCTTGGGTTCCATTTGGGTGAATTAGTGCCGAATGTTGGTAAGGAAAAGTCAACTTGTCATAAATTGCTGTTCCACTGACGTCCGATCTCCGAGGCTCTTCCGTCTGAAAATTCCGCTCACCTATTGACACTGTAATCATTCTGTGAGGTTTACATGCACGTAACGCTACCAACATTCTTGCGGAGCCGTCTTGAAAACCTGAGCCAAACACGTTCTGCATCCTCGGTACCGTGTTAAGTAACTTGAAGTTGTCTGCTGGCAGTCACGGGTCACGGCAGGTAGACTATATGATGGGAAATATTATCGGCTCGACGGAACCATGGGCTGTGGTTTCATTCAATGCTGCCTCTTCTTCCAATGTCAACCAGGTGGGTATAAGCCATGTCCCGAGCCATGTGGGTGTCAGCGGTACTCATTTGCCTTTGTTTGCTAACACGTCTAATGACCCCAATACAAGTTTCTGGACGATGACCTAGCGTCTGGGCAAGTCCCATACTTATTCACCTATGACGCTAGCCAGCCTGTCGACGTGGTTCTCCACTCCCAGAGCAATACTACCGACTCGGAATCACTCGCCGTGAGCGTGGCTGATCTTCCTTCCCGGACATCCTCCGCCTCCAGCATCAGTCCCGAGAGTATGCAAGTCCACCCCGCGCCCTACGTCGACCGACCCGAGGATGTCACAGTCGCGATCGAGGTCAAGTACATCTTTCCGTTCCTGGCTCCCGATGCCGTCGATCCCGCTCCTCATGACCCGCGCCCTATTCAGCGGGTACCGGACCCTAGCAATCCAAGTGCTATCTCGGGACTGGCAAATGCCCTGATTGCTCAGACGATACGTAGTGTCGCTGGTGAGCCTGCCGTGACCAGCGAGGTCATCAAGGCAAACGGGAAAAAGGAGAGACACTTCTGGGATTCACATTGGATTGTGAAGAAGGCAGGCTCCCCTGAACCGAGAGAAAATGAGCTTTCAATTGAGGGATACGTCTGGACGACAGTCGAGATCATATCTCACAAGTATCTCGCTACTGATCCCGGGACCCGCGATCGTATCAAGGGTGTGCTGAATACCTTGCTGTCAAGCTATCGAGTTGTTGCAAATTATACCTGTGATACACACATTCATCTTGGCCGTGAAGACAACCAAGCCTTCACCTTGGAGACTCTTCAGAGGCTAGCAACGCTTGCCTGGCCAGCTGAGAAGACCTTGCGCAGCATCCGGGATCCAAAGTCCAACAACTATCACAACATCTGGACTTGGGGTTTTGAGACGACAAACAGCCGACTTGGAGTGGCTGTGAGCGGAGTGACAGGCTCAGCAACCGATCTGATCTTGACCCAAGATGGTCTCGGTATCCCGGATGCTCAAATTGTTCGAGCCATTGCAGCTCAGCCGTCTATGCCTGCCAGAGAACTCAAGATCTTTCAAGAAATATGGAAGAGAGACTCTCATCGATCGCTCGGCAAGTTGTTGTCCGGCAAATATCGGAGATATCGAAGGCTTGGGCTCAACTTTAGTATGTTTGGGCTTGAAGACAATCGATCTCGCATCAATCCGAGAACGATGGAGTTTCGATTTATGGAGGGGACTATCGATGCTAGCCTCGCTGCAAACTGGGTCGTCATATGTGCCAGGATTGTTGAGCTCGCCGTCTTGAGGTCGGATGACCGTTACGAGAGATCTCTTCGTGGCGTACTGCAGAGAATCGGCAATGGTACTAGCCAGCTCTCAGCCGGCAAGGAACGAGGAGCGCAAATGGGTCAAGAATTCCGTGAACTTATGGAAGATTTGGGTGTTCCAAAAGATGTGTTTGGGCCGTTCGAAGCCAAGGTTACGAGGGAGAATTGCTGGGAACCTGGAGTGCGACCAGTAGACTTTTGGGAAAACACGGGCTGGGATTGTGCAGAGAGTGACGGTGAAGACGGGGAGAAGGTTTCGGCCAATCTGTAAGAAAGCCCCTTTGCACTTTCCGCCGGGTATCGAGGCTTCTTGTGTCATTGAAAACCTGCTGACTTGGATTCCAAGACGGGACTCGCCCAACACCCCACCACCTCCTCCTACGTTCCTTCCACTTCAACAAACCAAAGCAACGATGCAGGGAACCAGGCGAGCCTCGGCACCGAGTCAACCGCCCAGACAGCTCATAAAGACCCATTAGATTTGAACCTTTGATAAATTCGAGTAAGGAAGTGAACAACGAGGACGGGGAATGTCAGAATGCACGCAAATTCCACAGAGCAATCTCAGAACGGCGAGTGAAGTGCATAAATAATCATACAGAAGAGAGGCCTGATAGTAGATAGTTTGCTTTATCTTTAATGATGTTATTTTGTTCGACGTATACTCCCGTCTGAAAGGTACATGTGTGGTCAATGTTCACGTAGCTGCCTGGAAAACTTTTCAGCAGGCCGTCAGTTCACTGATCACATATCTGTGCCTCCAACTGTGTCAGCCGACAGGGAATGGACATTTCGGAATGCCGCCACTTACTCCAGGCTCTTTCCAATCCCCAATCTTGATGTTTGAAAATCAAAGTGTCGGCGACCCCGCCCTTCTCAAAATATCTATAACACGTCTGATGTTGTCTGCCAAGACTGCACCCATGTGGCACACATCAACGCAATCGAGGCACGACCAGGACGGGACCAATCAGCGACAATCACCCTCGAGATTGTTGGCGGCGTCGACGGATTGGATGCGGGCAGAGAAGCTCCAACAACAAAAACTTGCAACAACTGCACACCACCCACAGCGCGTGCGCCTCAATTGTTAAGAATTTAATCGGAAAATACTCGACAGAATCGGTCATTCAGAACAGAAATAGGTGAAGGGGTAACCGCCCGTTGGATTATTATCAGCATGATCACTCAGTCCGTGGCACAGCTTTTTGGCGAGAACCTGCCCTGGGTTCTGTCCCAAGAGATAAGACCACCAGTGACCCTCCCACCAGTGGCCTGAGTTCACCAATTCTGAAGACCCGATTCCTCCAATCTCCAACCACAACAGCAACACCACAAGAGCAGACATGGGTGTGACCGAAACACCCAAAGTGGTTGTAGAAAAGCCAAAGGAGCATCTCGAACCAGACCGATGTCTTCCAGTTCCACACGACGATCTGTTGCACTTCAGCAGATGCCTTCATTTCGATGAGCGAGAGAAGTATGTGGCATCGGCTTCCGAGGACCTTCGGGGCCAAATTGGCCACTTGCTCTCTCGAGTTGAACATGTACGGGGGGAGATCGACTCTCGTCCAGATGGAGAGTTCTGGACTAGCCGTCTTGCCGACCACATGGCCGACTTCAGGTCCAAGCCTCAAGCGAAGAAGGCCGATCGATCTCTTGCTGCCACACTTTCCCGCCTTCATATGGGGAGTAGCAGAACAAGCCGTCTAAATGTTCCACATTCTCAATCGGGGGACAAATCGCTCTCGGCTCCAAACATCGCATCAGTGCTCTCCAACGGCCAATCTAATGCCAACTCGAATACCAAAGGCCAGCCGTACAGATACAAGGGACTTCAGGCCGGCGCCGTCTACTTCAAAGATGGAGAACCTTACACACACCCCAAGCTTGACGGCAGCTTTCCGAACCAGACGACTCCTTTGTCCCACTTGCTTGCCAAAGATGGTGATCGAAGTGTTCTCAAGGAGTCATGTGAGGAGGGCACAATACGATGGTTTCATATTCCATCCAACAACATGGAGTGGGTTGAGGAAGCAATTTCTCGACATTACAACGAGGAGCGTCCCGGTAGGAATGAACTTTTTGATCGGCCCAAGAACAGCTCCAAGACCCAAGAGGTTCTCCGTCAGGTTGGCTGGCGTGGCCACTCGCGAGAGGGTATTGATCCGAATACTCCCCCTCACACACGCCAAATGAGTCCCGGGTGCGAGATGGTCAAGATTGGTCGTGGAAGCTCTCCCAATGCCATGTGCATGTTTGTAAGTCTGCCCTTCAATGATGACTATTGCGTGTTACTAATCTCTCAAACAGACACCATATCTTCACTGGGAAACAGCCCAAGGACGAGAGTTGCAGGCCAAGTCCGTCGAGCAAGCGACGAGACTGGCCGTACTCAAGGATGCTACTGCTTCCGGCATTCGAGACCGGGTTGATGACAAGTTTCAGAACGAGCTAAAAGGCCAGCACGTTAACAACACGTCTCTGTCATCACTGGCTCGCAGGGCGATCATGGATTCGACTAATCATCTTCAGTCCATGACTATGCGTGCCAGCACCCGCCGTGGCGTTGTTGGAAGGATCCTGTTCTGTGCGGCCAGAATCGCTAAGCTCATGGTGTCTTACGAGGATGATCAGCTTGTCGGCAAATATCTCTTTGCAAACCCACCTCTACATCCTCGAAGAACCCTCCATCAAGCATTCAACCGATATTCCAGCTTCCTCCGCGAGACAGACAAGCTTGACGAGGATCAAATTGTGTACAAAGCCACTGCGGGCCAGCGGGATCCAACACAGAAGTGCAGCAAATGGTGCCAATGCTCTGACTGCACCACTGGACAAGCAGCTATTCCGCGACTGCTGATGGTTGACCAGCTGTGGTTGTTTGTCTTGGATGAGAGTAAGTGTTTACAGTACATACCAGATAAGATAGTCCACGACTGACACTTTGTAGACACCATCATCACCAGCTTTCCCCAGCGATGGGGTTCTCACTTCACAAGTGATCCATCGGGTGTGTACTCCCGAATCAGAAAACAGCTTGATAGCGAGAGAGATGATATCGGTAGCGCGTACGACCTGGCTCTCAACATCTTTAACGTATGCTGCCGAGTGTTTTATGAGAACATCAACTTCGCAGACCGTCAGCCTCTCCTCAATTACATTTTCTCTGATTCCATCAACTTTGTCACAACAAGGGAGCTTGCTGCTCGTCAGGAACTTGGGGTGATGGTGCAAAAGATCTGGAACGCCTATCATTCGCCCGACAAAGCGCAGATTCACGAGGCACATGAAGCAGTCGTCAACATCAACCCCGAGGCCAGTCTCTTGCGGCAGACAGACAACATCATCAACGACTTGTCTATTATCAGGGAGATCAAATCACTCCAGCAGGAGGTCCTGAAGCAGTACCACATCAATGTTGCGCGGATCTTGGTCCCCAGTTACAGCCTTCGCGTCCCTAACACGCCTGCTCTGAAAGATGTCAAGCGCATGCAAGACGTGCTCCACAACGACGAGGATGTGCCTGAAGAGCAAAAGTCAATTGCAAGCTGGACCCTCTCACGGGCTGATGATGCTGAAATGTTTCTTTCCGATCAGTACAAGCAGATTGACCGTTTGTATGCGGCAGTCAAGCACTGCCACGAACGTCTCGAGGATTTGCTTGAGACCAAGAACAAGTACTCTGGTATAATCTCGGCTTGGGAAGCAGTCGCGAATAGTGTCGAACAGTCCAACCAGGGCAAGTCCATCATGCTGTTTTCCGTGCTCAGTATCATCTTTGTAAGTACCGGCCGCGTTAGTGAAGATTTGTGCCAACCTTCTGACGCTTTTTAGTTACCACTTGGCTTCATCACCTCAGTCTTTGGTATGAACATTCAAGATTACAGAATAGGTCTCGGCACTCTTGCAGAGGAGCTGTATTATGTTTGTGAGTTGATACTTTACCTTTCTTTTTCGATTTGACTCAACTGACAATTTCAAAGTTGGAATCTCGGCCATTATCATCTTCATCTCCTTGTTGCTGGCGTTTGACAAGTTCTCTCTTGCACTTTTGCTTTACTGCATCAAGGTCCCTACCAAGTGGGTTATGACTCGCATTGCTATTCTCCAGCCTACTTCGTTTGGGACTACGGCGCGAAACTACAGGAAGCTCAACGAGGAGCGCGTGCGCAAGGTTCGCCAGATGGAGGAAGAAATTCAGCGGGTGAGATTGGTGAGGGATACCAAGATGTTTTGGAAGACGATCGAGGCCGAGCAGGCGAGGCGTAGGGCTGGAAATACATCGGGAAATCAAAAGAGGGTGGAGAGTGATAAGTTTGTTGTTTGAATGGTGGATGCCGTTTGTTATGTACTGGTACTATGTGGGCAATAAAAAGGGTTCAGAAAGGGCCTAGAATGATAAGATTCATGATTATAAGCTTAACAGACTTTCCACGCTTCATGTACTCAATTCTGCTCTGGGCACTCAGAACTCTGTTTTATACCGGTCGTCTAGTCCCTCGAGCGTAAGCGAAATTTTGACTTTTCACAAAGGCTTAACAATGGGAGACTCAAAAGCAAGATTAAAGTTGAATTCAAATTCAATCTTACTTTTGAAGGTGTGAGCTCGAGTTCTTCACTCACAGCCTCTGAAGTTTAAAGACGATAATAAATTGACGCCCAAATTTGTTGAATAATACCAAATTTAGTTTAAAAGACGGCAAAATCATTCCCCTTTAAATCGCCTCCCTCTCCCTGTTATCAGCTCCGTCAATCATTGATGCCGGGGGCAGGTCCCGGTAGTACCCAGGCAATCTCAGCAGTCATGCACACCACCTCCTCCTCCACCTCCCCCACCCGGTCTTCTCCAACAGTTTTTTTCTTCTTCTTCACAGCAATAACGTTTCTGCCATCATTGTCGTGTCCTTCTTCTTTTCCAACCCTAGGAGGCGTCGACATCTCCATGGTGAATCTTTCCCCGGCGTAAATGGGCGCAAGAGCTCGATACGTCACCGTCACTTCATGTTGTGACAGCTGCTCCATCATCGCTTTGTGCTCCGTCCCGACCTTTTTGTGAGACGAAAAAGAATCTCGCCAAAAGTCCACGACGTTAATCAAGTTCAGCGGACCGTGCACTACGACGTTCGGGTGACCTTCTCTCTGCCTCGTCCAGGCTTCGTTGTAGTGAATCATGTGGGCGTTGAAAGTCAGAGCGGAAAAGCGAAAAAGCGAGACGGGGGAGAACCTAAAGTGTCTGATACCCTTATCAGGGTCGTCCCGGATTTCTGTTTTATATGATTCCGGTGGAGAAGAGTTTCTGGAGGTGGAATAATCGGGTGAGGGCTGAGAAAGAGTAGCTAGAGGCTTCCGAAAAATCCAGGACCGCCGATCGACGAGACACAGGTTCCTGTCAGAGTCGAACAGGGACTTTTCAACGTCTACTAGGACCATGTCGTCGCCACCGCCATTGGCAGAGTTTCGGCTCTTGCTCTTCTTGGCGACGGCTGAAGCAATACGGGTGACCTCTTCGACCTCGTCGCCTACTTTCAGGGGTTTGTCGTTGTACCACTTCATTGAGCCTCCGGCCCACATGCGGCGGGAGAAGGGAGGGGACGGGTTGAATGTTGCGTCTGAGCCGTCCGGTCCTAAATGTTCTTCGAGGATGCAAGGGGTGAAGTAGATTAGATGATAGCCTTGCGGAATCGGTGTACCGTTTGCGGGGGCGCGGGAGGATACTATTTCTGTGCTGTTAGAAGGATACGGTGGCGGCTGCGAATCACGGTTCAGGGTGATGCAGAGTTTTTGAAGCTGGTTGCCGTCCAGGATTTGTTTTTGGCGGAATGTTTTGTTTCCGAATTTTTCGAGCAGCTGTTTGGCTGCCTCTTCTGCTGTTGTTTCGGGAGCGCTGGCATGGAGCCGAGTTGTCGAAAAGGGCCGGTGTAAGAGTGTAGCTCCGGCGTGGGAGCATGCCCGGAGAGGAGGGGGATGCCGAGGCAATGAGCCGAGAGTGATATGCAGAGAGGCCCTCATCTTCAGAAAAAATTAATGGGAAAGTCAGTAGTGAAATAATGGAAGGATGAATGGCATTTGCTGTTGTTGGTGTTGTGGATCTTGGTTGATGGTTGGAGATGGGTCGTTGCGCGGGGTAAACAATACCCGGACGTGCCCCAGTATAGGGTGGGACCTCACGTCCAACTATAAAGATTTCAATACATCTCCAAAAAGAGAAAGGACGGAATCATTCAATATCCTGATCCAGTCATGTCATCCAAACATATGCGTCTTGTTCGGAGTCGACGACCATGGGCATCTCGCCTCCTCGGGCACCAAGCTCACCCTCACCACCACCACCACTCCTTCTCAACTACCATCCCCAATCTTCATCTAATGTCACTCGCCAACTTCACCCAGACACAAATCACCGTCCGAGATGCCATCTTCCAAGTCTGTGACAAATTCCCCAACAGCTACTGGCGATCTCTCGACCAGACCGCGCAGGACCCAGCCGACTTCCACGCCGCCCTCGCCAACTCGGGCTGGCTCGGCATCGCCCTCCCAGAGTCTCTCGGCGGCTCAGGCCTGGGAATATCCGAAGCAACCATCATGATGCAGACAATTTCTGAGTCGGGAGCAGGCATGGCGGGCGCACAGTCCATCCACGCAAACGTGTATGCCACCCAGCCTCTGGCTCGCTTTGGCACCCCCAAGCAGCTGGATTCCACAATCCCGAGGATAATCAGCGGCGAGTGGAGGGTGTGCTTTGGCGTCACCGAGCCGAATGCGGGATTGGACACGCTGAGGCTGTCAACGAGGGCGAAGAAGCAGCCTGATGATGGGTCGTACAAGGTCACTGGACAAAAGATTTGGATCACCTGCGCCCAGGTAGCTAAGAAGATGATTCTGCTAGCTCGGACGACGCCCCTGGATAGAGTGAAGAAGGCGAGCGAGGGGTTGTCGCTGTTTTGCATCGACCTCGATCGGACCGGCACAAAAGGGGGGCTCTCCATGAGGAGAATCAACAAGATGGGCGGGCGGGCGGTGGACGCCAACGAAGTCTTCTTTGACCAGTACCGAATCCCAGCCGATTCTCTGATCGGCACCGAGGGGCAAGGTTTTAAGATTATTCTGCACGGGATGAATGCCGAGAGGTGTTTGCTGGCCGGCGAGGCGCTGGGACTGGGGTATGCGGCCCTGGGGAAAGCAGCTGAGTACGCAAAGGACAGGCATGTTTTTCGGAGACCCATCGGCATGAACCAAGGGATTGCGCACCCGTTGGCGGATGCGTACATGCGATTGGAGGCCGCAAAGATGGCAACGTACCACGCTGCGAACATGTACGATGCAAGCCGCACGGATGAAGCAATTCGACAGGAAGATGTAGGCGTTGCTTGCAATACCGCCAAGTATTTGGCTGCGGAGGCGGCGTTTACTGCGTGCGAGAGGGCGATAACCACCCTCGGAGGGATGGGGTATGCGGTCGAGATGGATGTTGAGCGGTGGTTTCGTGACAGCATGGTTCCTCGAATCGCCCCGGTGAGCAAGGAGATGATTCTGAATTATATTGGTGAGAAGGTGTTGGGGCTTCCACGAAGCTATTAGAGATCATCAAAACTCATGGACGCACACATACCTCTCTCTTTGTTGACGCAACTATTTGCAAATACTTGCAGGAGATGAGCATTGGTAGGGAAATATGGACAGCAGCAGCTGGCTATTTGACAGTGCACTATTTCCTAAATGGGATGAAAAAAGCTCTACAGGCAGAATATCGAGCATTCGTAGAAAGGGTGAAATCAAGTAGTATTGGCATGAAACGCAATAAAAGTGATACTTTCGAGTAGTCTCTACTAATAGTAGAAGCATCGTAGAAACAAGTACTAGGAGAGGAGGACAAGGGTACTGGTAGGTACACAGGTGTTTGGAAATGGGAAATGGCACAGCAGTATTGACAAGTAAGATCTGCAGTCTACGAGGTTGGCATGAATAGCTACATCCGATACAGTGTGTCAGGACGACACAGTGGATAATAAGCATCATTGATGCCAAAGAGCGTCTAGGACCTATTAATATAGTAAAGCCCTTGTTAGCAGTTATATATTACGCCCAGTACGTAATCTCCCCGCTCACGGACCACTGGGTGACCTACAACCAATCACTGGGCTAGGGATGAAAGGACCCATAAGTCCTAGATAGTCAATCAGGAGGTGCTCAGCCTGCTCGGTCGCCAAGACCACTGACCACACTGAGCAAGGTACGAAGATACTTAAGAAACGCATGTAGATAGCTTCACTATAAGTAGGGAGAGTGCTGGGCACATGTGCACTCTCCGTCCCGGGGAATCTGATTCCTCACGCAAGCAATACAGTTCATTTGTCCACAATACACTCTCAGTAGTTCTTTATTAGGACAACCTGGTTATCAACAGTGAACCCTCTTGTCTGAGGAGCGTCTCATAACCTTCGATTATCCTGTCATATCACCCCTGGCGCACTGCCTTGCAGTCTGTATCCATATCCGGTGCAGGTTGTAACATTTACCTTGAGCCGACTGCCTTGCCGTTTATGTCCATATCCGATGCAGGTTGTGATACCACACTATGTGTGTCGAGGTCCCTGCAGGAAGGCATTCTGAAGGATGGTTGGCCAGAGAGGTCACCGATGGAGGGTTGGCTCGGCAGGACGGCTGCAGGGGGACGCCGAGGCAGAACACCTGATTCTTAGTAACCGCTGGAGCCGGAGGAAGTTTAGAAGGTATGGGAGACCGGGAGACCCCCTACGGGTATAAATAGGCCTGTTAATTCGAACCAGATTGTAGGAACCAAGGACGGGACCTGTGAGACCATAACAGATTATCATACTGAATTGAAATATTCGTTCCAAGCCTTACCTACCCCAGCCCCTTGTCACACCAGGCAGCCACCAAGGCCGCCCCGCCCATCTCCACTCGCTTCCGCGAGTCAAATCTGACGTGCTTCTTTCAACGACATTGACGCCATCTCCATCTGCTAATAAAGTTTACAATGGAGATATCGGCTTTATCTTTGGCCGAGGTTCTGAGAGGAGTTTGGGAAGCTACGTTGCCCTCACGTGCCGGCAACCACGCAGAAGATGGCAGCGACTCCCTCCAACTTGATCCCGTCGTCAAATGGATCATGTCACATCACGCTTCAAACACCACCTTCGCCGACTGGCGCGCTGCAATCGAAACCGATCTGGTCAATGAAGAGTTACGACAGCTTGCCAATCTCGCTCTCGCAGTAGCCTTTCTCCGGGAAACCAGTCGGCAGCGGTTGACTGCGACACCTGCCGACTTGGCTACCGTCTGGGAATTGGTCTATGGAGTTCTCACTTCCAACTCATTAGAAACTTTTGGTTTCAGAGCATCCCGCAGCGCTCAAGGATTTCTCTCCGTCCCCCTCTGCAGCCGGCTAAAAGATGGAAACATCGACGAGCTGGTTCGCCTCCACGTCTGGTTGCCTGATGGTCGTCGAGGTAATCCTGAATTCGCTCTCCATTCACACCAACCCTTTGCACAAAGCTGGGTGCTAGCTGGCGAGGGTCAAGATCACTCCTACGAGGTCGAGTCCGTTCAAGAACTCGACGCCGCAACCCATGCAGAATACAAAATTGCCTGGAATGATATCAAACAAAGTGAGGACACGAACTACAAAACGCACCAAACCTATTCGATCGTTAAAAACACGGGGAGGCTAGTTAACCTCAAGTCCCTACGTTCCTCAGCTCACACACGCAACATGAGCTACACCATCCCTGCCGCCCAGGTACACACGACAGAGGTTGTCCCTGACATGATACACGCAACGTTGTTTTTCTTCGACTCGCAGCGTGGATTCGAGAAGCAGGCGCCCGTACTGGGGCCAAGAGATGGCCACTCTTTCACGCAGTTTCGTGATTCTGGCGCAATGAATCCAGCTGAGCTCGCAGAAATCGTCAACAATCTTCGCACCTGGGAGATGAGTATCATCGAAGGAAAACATCACGCAGAGAAGTCCGAGTTGGAACAGGCCCTGAGGGCATTCAACAATGCACTTCATTTATGTGAGAGTGCCCAACACTTTCCAAACGCAACACTTTACCGACACCTCACACTCCGGGAGCTTGGAAACATGAATAGGAGGTTTGGGCGGTACTATCAGGCAAAGGACAACCTCGAAGCCGCGTTAAATGGCATGTCGTCTAGCCTTCGAAGTGCCGAGGCTAACGGAGAGCTAGGAGTAGTTTATCGACACATGAACCTTCTCCATGAAGCAAAGCGCGTATTGGAGGCTCAATACGATACGTCGAGAGAGTTTAGCTTTGAACGGGGCAGTTGCCGCGCCTTGGGCAATCTCGGAATGATCAACTATCAGCTATTTCAGCAGACAGGCGATAAAGGACTGTTGGAGCTTGCCATTAAGCAGCTGGAAGAGCGTACTGAGAGTGCTCGCCGTATTCAAAAATCTTCCGAAACAGAATTTGGAGACCCAGACCTCAGAGCTCATTGGAAGTCCGTCGCCACCACTTGGGAGAGCATTGGTCATTCTCGACTCTCCCTGTGTTACGCCGCTCAAGGAAATAGTAAGCAAGCGATAGCTTCTGCCCTGAAGTCACTGAATCACGCCATCGGCTTGGAGGATCCTGTTGTCACTGCATTTTCACGTTACTTTTACGGCAGGGCCTTGCTCGTGGATGGACAAAACGACGAAGCAATGCGCCAGTTTAATCCTTGTGGAACCTGCACCCCCGCCATGGCATTATGCAAGGAGCCTTCTGATGAGCATAGGGAATATCTTAGGGAGCTCGTAGATGCAGGTGCGGACATGGATCTCATCGATGAACAGGGATATACCGCCTTGGAGTACTCTGTGTTCAATGGCGACGAAGCATCCGAAGCCCTAGTACTTGAAGGACTCCGTCGGAAGTATAAAGACAAACCCGACGCCGAGGCTGAGATTCAGAAGCGCAAAGCAGAAGCAAGAGTCAGGAAAGGCTATCGAGAACTGTTCCAGGATAAGCTGAGACCCGTCCTCCTCATCAACCAAAAGAGCGATAGATTACGTACTCTACGACACACTTATGCAACAGCTCTTGCTGACAATGCTGAGACCCGTCAGCACTTTGATGGGTTCAAGTTCTTGACCTACTCTGATTTCCTGGCGTGTGGAAGATTGCCACGATCAAGTGAGGGATTCGCCCGGCCCTTTCTCTCGGAAACCGGGGTGGAATCTGACATCACGTTTGTGATTTTCTTTTCCTACCGATGGATAAATAAGGATAAGGCAGCAAACACGCCAGACGATTCAGCAAATACGCAGTATCGACGTATGATTAGTGCAACCGAGGAATTCCTCAAGTTACACCCCGATGTTGACCGTAAGACACTTGGACTGTGGATTGTAAGTCGTTCTCCCCGAAATCACCATTAGCACCACCGTTCCACCTAGTTAACAGCACAATTCATAGGATCACGCCTGTGTCGACCAGGACAACCCGATGGCTGGTGTCAATGCTCTGCCAATCATCATTGCGCAATGCAACGCCGTCATCAGTCTGATCGGCGACGATTATCACACTCGCGCCTGGTGTTCCGTGGAAGTCATGATGGTGCAGGCCCTGAGGAGGTCTTACGACTTGCACCTGTGGTACGAACATGTGGTCCTCCCGCAGGGCAATGAACACGGTATATTGCGGGAAGGACCAATTGACCTGAAGATTGTGATGGCGGATAAGCTGCTGACTTTTGAGAGCGACCGGCCGAAAGTTTTATTCTTGGAGAAGCAGGGCAAGTTGCTGGGTTAGTTAGTTAGTACTTGTAAACTGATTATTGAAAACTCTCGGCACCCTATCATCAATGCTACTACATGTAATGAGGATCATTGCTTTAACTGTTTCGAAAGATTTGAGCGAGAAAGATTATGGTGATCGGACTTTCATCCCATGCCTATCAAGGTTCTCAGATGTGAAAGCAAAACAAAAAAAGAATTTCTTTCTAAATCTTCTGTTATCCAGGTTTGTTCCTCCTTTCAACTTGGCATTCTTGACTTGTACTATGCATCTACATAGGACTAAAGGGATACTTTTACGTCACATTTGATACAGGAAGAATCTTGAAAAATTAACAATAATAAATAATGAAAATTGCTTCACTCTGTCTGCAAGTGTTGCCAAGCTCTAAGAACCCCCCAAGAACAAGAAATGATGCGTCACCAGAAAAGGAAAACCGTCAGAGTAAATCAAAATCAGAAATAAACCTCATCTGCCTCTCCCCTCACCTTCTCCATCAACTCCTGCAGCTCCTTTTCTCCCTTGGCCCCGACAACAATATCCGCCATGCTCGTCCTCTCCTTCCCATCCGGATCCTCGTACCAACTCAGAATCACCATCTCGCCACGCTCAAACTCGTCCTTCCACCTCTTGACAAACTCCTCCCTGCTCTTCCCCTTGTATTCCACAGAGAACCCGCTGGCGCACTGCAAGCCCCTCCTCTCCCAAAAGTGCCCCTTCATCAACGGCAGCGCCATCGATCCAGAAGTCCTAGCATTCATGTCCACAATATGATACTTTGTGTCCTCCCCGTTATTGCTCTTCGTCTCGCCCACCTCCCTCGTCTCCAAGACATCGATTCCGACTGGGCCCTTGTATCCCTTTTCAGCAATCCACTTTGCCGTCCTCTCCACCAGCGCTGCAAACTTGGCTTTCAATTCCTCCTGTCTGGCGTAATCGATTGTGCTGCCGAGCCAGGCGCTGCTTCCTTCATCAATCATCTGCTCCGATACCCCCAAAAAGACTGGACCGTCATTTCCCACCAAGAAAGTGATTCCACAATCCCTCACGACATTGGTGACCATGTCTGAGACTATCACCGAAGCCGGTGAGAGGTGGCAATTCTCTTCCGTGACCTGCGACAGAACCTTCCACAACACGCCGTCTGGTCCGGACAGGTCCTCAAGGAGAGCTTCCTTATCTTCAACCGTGTTGATGACCCACGTGCCTGCACCGCCCCAGGTTTGTTGATTTTTGAATACAAAGGGAACCGGTCGAGACTTGACAACGGAAACCAGTTTGTCGGATTCGGCCTGTAGCCAAGCCTTGCGGGGACCAGTGCATGATTCCGGGATGACCGATGATTTTCGGGCCGCAGATTGACAGGTGCTACAGCATGAAGAGGGCGGAGGAGGAACACCGGAGATATCAAAGATGTCACAACGGGGAGTCGGTAAGCCAGAGCGGGCGAGGCCTGCTTTGCTGTTCACGATCCAATGAGTATCGAGGTCGTGCGCTAGGGGATACTTTGCGAGGCCGTCCACAGAGACTTTGTAGGCGATTTTATCGATGTTGTGCTCTGACATTGGGATGTGTGAGGGACCCGGGCAAAAGACGATCTCTGGCCGTTGGGAAGGCTCAAGGACGGCGAGGGTGGCCTCGGCTTCTTCCCGGTCGTGTGCAAGCTGTTCCGAGGAGCGACTCTTGCTGAACATGATGACTGGAGATGTACCGGCGATGAAGGCATCCCGTTGAGGTAGGAGGCTAAGGTACTTCATGGCGAGGACCTTTTGAAGCCTCTTGTTCTTTAGCGTGAGCTTGTGCTTGGGTTCATTGATGAAAGGGCTGTCTTGATAGGGGTATTTGGCGTTGCGTGGAAAGTCGGGATTGATTTCGATTGCACTGTTGACTCCGCAGAATACCATGCCCAGTCTAATGTTTTCATTTTTAGGGTCGGCTTGGCTGTAGAGCTCTGTGAGGGTTTTGTCGAGTGTGATTGTTGGCAGTTGAACACCGCCCATGGTGAAGTCGTCGATGGAGCCCATTTTGAATATGTGATTGTGATTCAAAAGCATAGATGGTGAAGATTGATGTCAATTGTCCGAAACGTGCGAAAGTGAGCCCATGAAATACTCAAATATCTTATTATGTGTTGTTTGCTGTTTCCCAGGCGTCTGGTTCAGCTACCGGCCCGATGCAACGTCATCCCCTTCTGTTTGCGATCAGGGATGGCCTCATCCAGGAGATCTGCCATCTGATCTACGGTCGACGTGCAACAAATGGGCAGTCAAAGTTCAGGTGAGCTGAGGTTCTAGGGCCCGAGGGGGACCGCCAATGACATCATAAGCTTGCCAAGAAGTATAAATGGGGAAAGGGCATCCGTGTGTTGTCCTTGACCACCTGGGCATCATTCGGTAATTTGTCTCGGATTTTTGGATCGAAGCATCATTTTGTCTTGGGATTTTCTAGCTTCTCACCGCTTCAGCAGTAGCAGACTGGAGCTGTTGGGATCTCCAGCTGCCCGAATCGCCGACCTGGACGTCATTCTTCCAAAATGCGTGGAAAAAAGATTTGATAGCTTCCTCTGAGCTGGGTGATCTGCACCGTCTCATCGGAGTTGGCGCCCGGGCCGAGCCTTGAGTGGGGGGCTGATCGTCTTCCCTCCAGCCTTAATTATCTCTATCCTGCATTGAGAATACATGAGCACATCTAATTGCCGAATATGCCTAGTCACGTTTCTATCTAGGCTAAACCGCCATCAACTCGGGACAACAACTCGGTATCTAAATGAAGCGGGTAGGCAAATTGATGTAGCTGGTTAATTTGACTTGAACAATATTAAATCCGAGATATATTTGTATGGATGCTTACCTTTCGAGGGAGCGGATATATACCTGGCTAGAAACGTCCACGGGCCGACTGTGAGCATCTCTCTTCCGTAGCGTGTGCAAAAATCCATGTCAATCGAAAACCACAATGTATGCACCTAACCTCCTCCTCTTAACCCTGATTCCTGGTTCGCTTGCCTCGCTGGCACAACACCGACGGATCGTCACAGGACCGTGTCCCATCACCGCCACCACGGTTGAGCCATGCAGGGACATGATGGATAGCAGCGCATGCTGGAACGGAATTATTGGACGAAATGGCGAAGGAAGCGAAGCCAGGGCTGAACAGCTGTGGAATTGTGTCCCCGGAGGGAAGAAGAACGTATGCTACCCGTCGTTTTCACATGTTCCTCTTGAACCCCCGGAATGACGCTAACACTATGGCCAACAGATGTGTGAATGCTACGGTTGCGACTGGGGGCTGGATAGATATGTTACCAGACTCAACCTTTGCGCGGCACCTTGAAGAGGAATGCATGGGTCTGTCTATACTGGCAGGGACGTTGGAAGAATTTAAAATACCCCAAAAGTCAATCTCAGTTACGCTGCATAAACTTGTGAACACTTCATGATACGACCCTCTCTTGCGCAACAACATCTCTGGATTGGCCATATCGGGCTGTGTAGAGATCACTGATCAAACAAAAACAGAATGTCGACTTCATAGCAGAGAAATCCAAGTGAATTGGGTCGACAAATCACAGGAAACAATTACCCCCGCATCTGGAAGGGATGGACGACTTGAACGAGAATTGGGTTGACCAAATGTGTGTATGTTTGTATATATGTACATGCTATATACCTGTTAAATCGCTATGCATAAAGATAATTCAGTTGATGTATCATCAAAGTGTCCTTCCAACACTCCAGGTATAGAACCCCCAAGAAAAGCACAGCACACACACATGCCATGTCATGTCATGATGTTTCTAGCAATGCAATGCCCCCCGTTTGACTCCAAAATCTCACACCCATTTTTTTTCTCTAAAACCCAGGAACCTTTGCATATAATCCGTCATAAAGCTTTCCAACCCACCCGAGTGTCTCTCCTCCCCTGGCAACGATCCCCAATCCGCCGGTAGCCCACACCACGACTGCCATGGCGGAAACCCCGTTGATGATCAACAATCTTCTCCTCCTCTGCTTTCTCGTCTGAGTATCAACCACCACATTGCCAGTGTGTCTTTCCAACTGCCAACCGGCCCCTTGAGCGGCTCCAACGAACTTGGCCCACCCCCAGACCATGTGTCCGCAGCCCAAACCCAACAGCGCCGCATACGACACCCACGAGATCACAGGGTGTCTCGCGAACCCGTGCGCAACGAATGCCAGACCAATGTTGGAACTATCTCCCTCCACAAAGAGCGGCAGTCCTCTGTTCATAGCCACGTGTGCACCCACCGCAGCGGCAAGTCCGTACCCCGACGCAGCGATCCAGCTGAAGCTCGGCCATCCTCCCCCGCCCAACGCCGACTTGTTCTTCTTGCCGTTTGGCGACTGCTGGCCTACACGGCCATACCGCCTGAGGTTATGTGCCCTACGTAAAAGGCGAAGGGCGATGCCGGAGCCGACGTGGGCTATGATTGGCAGACCGACGAGTAAGGGTTCGCTTAGTGGGGTCTGGTAGATTTCTCGGGCGAGGAGCAAGTACGATTCTGAAGAGGGGACGGACCGGGCGACAAGAGGAATGATCGAGGTCGTGGCTAGGTGGAGGGAGGCGAACAGTCCAAAGGTGTAGGAGGAGTAGCGCTGGATGCGCATCACTGTTTGAGAGTAAGGCAGAGGTTAGCGGGGGGGCAAAACTTGAAGAAATATTGCATTGGAGAGACGGACAGTAGTAGATTGGGCCATGACCAGAGCCGCTTAGACCAAGGCTGGTGGTAGTAGTTGTGGAGGAGAATGTTGGGTTCGACCGGAGAGAATGGGTCGAGTCTGAGAGGGATTCTTCTGGGACCGGCGGCAGGTCTTTGTCATACGGGTTATAAGTTGGCGAGTCCATCGGCGTTGGGTCGATTTCGAGCAACGAAACTTGGGATATGGTGGATACGAGAGTCTCTTGCGAGGCTCTCGACCGCAAGGAATGATGATCCATTGTGGGCGACACACAATGCCGAGGCGGCCACGCTTCCTTTCTTCAACACCGTTCGTTGCTGTATTTTTTATTATTTTTGTTTCGGGATTTGTTGAGGTTCGGGAAGCTGCATTTGGTTGAGCCAGTTACCGTCTCATGCCGGTGGGTAACAGACCCGGGGGCGGTCTCGGGTAAAGAATCGGGCTACGAAAGTAACATTACGGTCATTAATGACAATTCCCTAGGGATCTTGTTGGATAGACGTCGATAATATTACGCTTCAATACATTAATTACGTGGAAGCCTCTTGTCAAGTGGACGCTAGACTAACCCCACAATGTCAAAGTGGGATGAACCGCTCTCGCTTGGCACACCTCACTGGCTTATCCCTGCAACCCCGAATTCTGGCCTGTGATCAAACCTGGAAAGCTTAATCTTGAATTTCCCTCCAACTTTAGGTCAACCGCTCGGGAAACTTCCTTACTGCACCCGCCATTTAGACATCACACCACTTTCCCAATTCCCCGAACCATTAAACAGTTACCTCCCACAACATGCCTCCTCGACACCAAACCTTGCCTCCGGCGCAGACCTCGTCGGCGCGCGAGGCCCTTCAGTCGTTTTACTGCCAGCTCTGCCAAAAGGGCTACTCGAGGATGAACGACTACGAAGCCCATCTCGGCAGTTACGACCACAGCCACAAACAGCGACTCAAGGATATGAAGGCTATGGTCAAGGATCCGAATGCCGTCGCCCGCGCCAGACGCCAAGAGCAAAAGACCGAGGGGGTCATTAGCATCAAGCTGGGCGAAGCAGCTAGCACGGCAACGGGTGGTGGTGGTTTCAAAAAAGGTGGCTTCAAGAAAACCGGGTTCAAGTCGGCATTTGTGCCCGTGGGATTCTCGGCACCGGCGGAAGAGACCAAGAAGGACAACAATCAGGCCAAAGATGACACGCCGGTTGGGGAGACTGGACTTGCACCAAAAAGTGATCTTGTTGAGAGCGACACCGAAGACGAAGGCTACGAGGTTTACGACCCCAGAAGGCCGACCGACTGATGGAGCTGTTTACCAGCTTATGGTTATATTACATAACTGAGTGATCTCTACATCTACCGAAAACCGAAAGTACTCAAGATTTCTCTGACCATTAATTCTACCAAAACACTGTTGCCGTGGGGCCCTGCTACGGCATCTTTTAAATTATTGGGTTTCGTTAGAGGGCCACATGCTAGGTTCGAAACCAGAGAGGTCTTCCTCCAGCAAACCGAGAATGTGTGTGTTTCCAGAAAACCAGCTTCCCAGCTGAGCTGCCTGGTCCGCGCTGAAATCGGCGTTGGCAGGCATCCCTGTGCTCCCGTACAATGGCGTGCTTTGCGGGGGAGCATACGGTGGCATGAAGCCTAGCTGGCTCAGATACATATCGATATTATTTTCAGCCACAGTCACATCCATGTTCTGGGGGTTTTGTTGCCGCTGCTCTCTGGTCTTGACACAGAGGGTGGCGACATTAAGGAGAACCTGACAGACGCGGTAAAGCTTCCCTACTGTCTCGGACACTGCACAAACAGGCTGTAAGCCGTGAACGAAGTCCGTCAACCGCTGGAGATCCTCGATATTGGACGTCTCGACAATGTGGCAAAATATTATAATTAACGGAATGAATGGAACGTGCATGATGTTCCTTGCAGCGTTGTGTTAGCATGACCACGAGAGCGGGAGGGAAACACAAATAAATTGCAAAGACGCACCATTGAATATACCCTGCTTTGACAAAAAGACTCTCGCCAGCCATTGCCATGCACTGTTCGTGGCTCGCAAACGCCCGTCTGGCGGCCTCAATACATTCAGGGTTAAAGGTGCTGGGAGAGCCGGGCGGACTGGGAATGGCGCGGTAGATCAAGGTCAGGGCAGACCCGTACACCAGGTCATCTGCAAGAATTGCCATATCGAAGGAAAATAAGCTATTCGAGTCGAAGCCTTCACTTCGGATCTTGTCCCTCACATGGCGAATGAGTGGCTCTTGGTCGTGAACTAGTTTGACTAAACACCTCTTGCTTTTAGTAACGGTAGACTGGCGAGCTCAATCATGATAATACGTACGGAGGGTTTGGACTAGCTTGCGTGCACTCTCAGCTCGTTGCTCAGGGGGTCCTGCTAAAGCCAACGGGCTGTAGAGTTGCTTGTACGCAAGACCCTGAAACTCAGCATAAGCAATCCACTGATCCAGCACCATCTTCCACGCCACGTTTGGAATCTTGACGGTGTCGCTCATCCGCCTCGGCACAGTTATGTCACAGTCATTGATGATGGCTGCACGACCAAACCTGAGGGCAAGACCACGGTCAAGAATGTATGAGAACCAAAACAGGACCGTTTTAGATTCCTGCTCTGGTGTGGTTGGGGTACGAAGGCGGTGGTAACCAAGATTCATGCATATGCTGGCTGCCATTGTATTGAGATCACGGGCGATGCTATACTTGGATGTCTCGATGGAATAAAGACACTGTTCCAATGTGTTAGCCTCGAGACCCAAGAGACACGGGAATGAGAATGTAATGGCATGAGACGTACTCCAAGCAGCAAGAGCTCTACACTCTCCCTGTGGGCGGGAATTACCAGGGGCAGGTTGGTGAGTACCGTCTCGAGGTTATCCCTGAAGAGGTGTGAACACTCTGTCAGCTGGGCAGCACGGGGCCCCTCTGAAGATGCCGCTCGTTCTTGGAATAAGAAGTACAGTCCCGCATTGACGGTTCCCCAGAGAGTGAGGGCGTAGTCCTCGGTTGGGAAAAAGACTCGACGGCATCGCTCGTTGAAGTCCTCGACCGCAATGAAGGCGCAAATGGTTGGGAAGCTTGCCGGCGGAAAATCTGCTTGGGGTTAGTCAAGCGATAACACATGCACATGCACGTACCTTTGACCTCGCGGAGAACTTCCAAAACTATCTTGTACGACGGCATTGGCATATCACGGAGGACTCCATTTGGCAGTTTTTTGGCGTGAGAAAAGCGGGATTCATGAGGGCTCGGGCGGTGCTGCATGTCAACTATTTGCTTGAGAGATGACAGGGCAGACTGCATGTCGGGATGGAGGTCATGAAGGGATGTACGCGTGACCATATTCTCGAGGATCTCGCCTGCAAACTCGGTCTGGGCCCTCATGGAGGAATCACCAGCAAATTCCGAGTCTCCATCACTGTCATCGGGTGCAAATGCGGTCTCGGCCCCGTGATTAGCAGGGGAAGAACCTGCGTGGGCTGAGGTCAAGGTCCCGGCGACACTCTCTGCTCGAGCGGAGGGGCTCCGACTGCTGATGGACATGGTCAAGTTTTGCAGCATGCTCTCGATTTTACTCAGTCTCATATCCATCGAATCAATTTTCCTTTCGCTGTAAACCAGTCAGAAAAAATAAAAGTTTGTTAGGAATGAAGGTCCTCACTATTGATGTGAAATCAGTACTCTCTGGCGAGGCTCTTTGGGCCTCTGCCCCATTCCCGTCGAGCTGCATACTCGGTTTGCGTTCCTGCAGTTTGAGCAGGTTGGGGTTTCTCTACCACAGCGGATCTGTTTTGTTCGCAAAGGACAGGCAGGCTTCCTATCAGTTGTCCATTTACTTCAAAGTGATATCTTGTGATGCAGTCAGGTCAGAGCGCAAGAAAATACCTTTCTGGTTCGGCATTGATCACACTTTTGGGGATTATCATTAGCAAGGCTCTCAAAAATTGTATTTTGCTAATTCCACATTCCAGTGCTCACCGACGATTGTTGGGGGCAGGGACCAAAGTAAAGACAGACAGAGACGTACGTACAGCTCTCTTGATAGTGTCATTGTTCTGTGGCTCGGCGGCACCCAGCACCATCTCGGATTCGTCCATCTCCTCAGTGGGCACGGCCAGTTTTTCCTTGACAACGAGCCAAAAACAAACGCCACCACGTCAAGTCATAAAATACTATATGCAAATAGGGAAATAATGGGGTTTATCGGTTCACGCAGGTCGCAACTTTGGCAGCTTCTCGTTTCTCGTCCCGGTCTCACAGTTGCAGTGGGGGGGGAGGTGGGTTGTCTCACTGATGGAGACCGTGACCGACCGCTCCCCGCCGTCGCGGAAACCGGAGCCCCTGGGCTGTGCATCCAGTGAGTGGTCACTGCCTTTTTTGTCAAATGAGACCGGGACCTTGGCAAAAACGGCTTGGGGTGAGCGCTAATCCCGACGTGGAAACGAAGCGTTGATCCCTGTGCCGGTTGATAACTCCAAAATATTTCCGGGGAAGGACCACCACGGCATCCCGTCCTCTCAGTCAGTGGCGTTTGACTTTTTTCACAATGAATAATCGGACGCAAAAGACGCACAAGGGGGTGGGGGATGAATCAGAGGCGTCAAACTGGCGGGACAGAAGCTCCGCTCGACAAATCTCCTTCCGAGAATCTGAGACCGGGCTGAATCTCTTGGGGAGATACTTGCAGTAGTATGCGGCATCAAGCAGCAGCATCAGGCCCAGTACGGCAAATAAGGACTCAAAACAACTCATTGAGACCGGAGCGCGGGGGACCGGTGTTGTATGATGGCTCACATCACAGGCCAGATGAACCACCAGTCGGCAGTTTGCATGGAGGAGGGCGTTTGTGGTTGGTTCAATAGATGGTTCTCTTCCTGAATCACAACAGAAACGGCCGCTTAGTTAAGATATCATCGAGATGGTGCTGTCAAAGTTCGACAGTTAAAACGACGTCGACGACTCTCTTCCACGTGGCATCCCTTCTCTCTCTTCTCTTTTTCCTCTCAAGTCAAGCCAAAGGTTACACAACGCTCGTTACACGACATCAAACAATGAGAGTCCCGGTTCCCCCCGCGTGCCAAGCCGATATGGCCGGACACATGTCCTATGTTCAGATTTCTGAAGGCAATTCTAGTGGGACTCGGCCGGATTCCACAGTCCCGAGGCGCGACCCAGATGAACTCGAGGCCGAGCGCCGGAAACTCGCAGCTGGATCGTTGGATTCCCAGTATGCCCATCAGCGGTATATGGATTGGTTGCGGGAGCACAGGTATGTTCACCTCCGCCATCTTGGATCTTATGTCCTGACAGTAATATCACCAGACCCGACTATCTTCAGTCCCGGAATCAGGAAAATGCCCGCCGTGCCCTTCCTCAACCTCAACCTCAACCCCAACGTCAGGCCCTCCCGCCTGCAGAAATCCTTCACAGGAACATCTTCTGGGCCGCCAAACAAGGAGACGCCAACGCTGTGAAAGAGATCCTCTCTCGGGCCACCCCTTCGAACGTCTTCATCCACAGCCAGGGCGCTTTCAACGCCTTCTGGACGGCCTGCGCCCACGGCCACACAGGCGTCATCAGAATGATGGCCGAGGAAGCCGGACCGCACAGTTGCAGGTTCATAGCCGGCGCCGAGCTGCGCTGGGGCCGGAACCAGACCTCCCCACTTTGGATGGCGGTGCAAGGCAGGCACACGGAGGCGGTCAGGGAACTGCTATCCCGGGGTGCATCAGTTTACACGTGGGACCTGAACGGTCGGACGCCGCTCATGGTTGCCGCTGAGAATGGCGACGATGAGATTTGCCGAATGCTGTTGGAAAGGGAATCCGCGGTTGAGAAGAGCGATACGAGGACTGGAAGGACGGCGCTGAAGACGGCTACGGACGCGGGGAAGGAAGAGGTGGCAGGCATGTTGAGAGAGTACATTGGCACGTTCCGGAAGTGCGGCTGCTGCGACTGTCGGCACGTTTACTCGGAGATTGAGTTGGAAGAGGAAAAGGGGGAGGAGAGGCCGGTTTTATGCCGGGGTGGGTGTACTAATCGGTGCTGTGGCTGGGTCGGTAATGGAGAGGGAGAAGACGTTAAAGACAAGAAGGAGGAGAAAGAAAAAGAAGACGAAGTTGGGGCCGGCACTCCACGTCCTTGTTACACTTATATGTGCCCGCTGCAGATACTGGCTTGTGGAGGTCAGATGATGCCGGGCAGGTCTGGCGTTCCTCATGCTCAGGCTCAGGCTCAGGCTCAGGCTCAGGCTCAGGCTCAGGCTCAGGCTCAGGCTCAGGCTCAGGCTCAGGCTCAGGCTCAGGCTCAGGCTCAGGCTCCTCCTCCTCCTCCTCCTAAGCTGGAGTGCCAGTCACCGGCCGAAGGCCAAGCTTAAGATACCGGATCTACGAGTTGGATGTTATTTGTTAGGAAGAATAGTATTGATAGTACGGTTTTTCGGTTGACTTGAAGTTGTTTTCAAGTCTTTCTTTCTCTTTTAGCCTTTATATTTTATATTTCTTTTCTTTATTTGTTTAATAATGATAATGGGATTGCATTCTTAAGACTCGGAGATGAAGTCAAGAAGACTAAAAAATGATCCAAAAACATACAACACCAGGGATTCCCCAGTGGTCACCCACCTGGGTACTGATCTGGCCCTTTTCAAGGTTATCTATGGCAGAGCGGACGGGATGCCGAGTTTTCTTGAAGGTATGGTCGTATGTGATGTTTCAGAGGAAAAACTGCGATCTTTGTAAACGTGCGTCAGGAAGATATGAATATGTGTGATTGTGCTTGCGTTTGGATTTTCGTTATCTCCTGTCTCTCTCTCTATCTCTCTCTCATAGCCTCAAAATGAAAGTCAGTTTATGATTCACCCATGTTTAGATTTCGTGCTTATTTTCTTACCTTCAATCCCCTTCCCTTCCCTTCCCTTTCATTCCCTTTCATTCCCCTTCTATCAACCTATCCCATCTTTAAACACACAAAAATCTTCCAAAAAATGTTATCTACCTAGCTACCTAAGCATAACTAGTAAACATTTCCAAACAATCTCAACAAACAATAAACAAAAAAAGGCAACTTGGCCGAGCGGTCTAAGGCGCCACGTTAAGGTCCATCCTTGATATCAAACCTACTCCTACCCATAAATAGGTTCCGTGGTCCGAAAGGGCGTGAGTTCGAATCTCACAGTCATGATATCATGAATCACACAGTGCTCAAGTGTGATTGAAACTTTTTTTTGCGGAATTTCTTTTTCCGTCATTTGCATCCACACTAGTGTGCTAAGCAGGTTAAACCATGTTTTGACTTCTGTTTGGCAAGTTGCTGCCCTTGCGAGGAAAAGTATCATTATAAACAATGACTCGATGTAGTTAGAAATCTTTGAAAGGGTAGGTACAATGTACAATAGTCTATCTGACATAGTGTGAAATAAAGACAAAGAAAATAAGCTCAAGGTCCTCCTGGAAAGTATGGCTTCTCCGGCTTTTGCAGGGCCAAAAAATCATTAACCTCCTCTATCCCTTCGACATCACTTTCCCTGTGGCTGTCACCATCAGTATTGGTCGAACTAGTGACCTCTACCTTGATCGTCTTGGTGATACCGCCGGATAGGCCGATCTGATTGGACATATCCAAGGGTTCCATGCTGCTGGAAGATACCGGGGGAATTTCATTGTCTCGTCGTTTTCGGATCTGAGAGTTTCGGTGCCGGTCTTTCAGCTGAATTGTCGTCGCAGCTGGCTTGTTGTGGCCATCTTCGACTACAAGCTTCTGCCGGGGAAACAGGAGGTTACGCCAGCTCGCAAAGGAGCTCTCCGTCCATCCGTAGATGACTGCATCAACAAAACCTTGAAGTACTATGCATGCCTTGTCAATAGTTTGCAGTTGCCACGGGGCAGAATGACCAGTGACTGTCTGGTAAACGCGGATGGATGTTGGAAGGGTCCAGATGATGGCGTATGCAACGGGGTAGAGCAGCATCAATCGCGCAAGCTGAAATGGTCAGTCAATGTCTTGTCATGTAAGACATGGTATTGTACGTGACATACCTTCTTCAGCCGACGGTGCTGACCAGAGAGAGCTCTCGCATAATATCCATTTCCACTGCCAGTCCCACCAGTTGCATCGCCTGTAGATTCAGAGTCCCCGAATGACCTCCAATGTCGATGTGCTCGAAAGAGGAGATAGTAGAGTCGGGCGTATAGTAGCATCATCACAACGACGATGGCCCATCTCTGAACAAAGTTGACGTATAATCGAACGGCATCCGAAGTGAACCAGCACCATGCTCCAATATCTCCGTATCCAAGAACGAGCAAGCCAATCAGAGCCAGCAAGGATGACAGGACCCAAGGGAGCGCCCACAGAATAAGTAGATGGCCCTGTATCCATACCGAAGATCTCTTGTGGTCGGCGAGAATAAGGTAGGTGCAAATAGCAATCGTCAAGACCCAGTAGTCGGTTTGAATCACGAACAGCTGCGTCATGAAACCGTTGAAGCTGCAGAATTTGGCTTGCTCGGGCGCTCCAATCAAGCGTCCGCTCACATTGTGCGATGAAGACAAGAGGAAATTGAATGCCATGGCGAAATCGCTGACGGCCAATCCCATGATGAGCTGGTGTCTAAAGGTGCGGAGCTGGGGAAACACTGCGAAGCTCGCTCCGATCCATGCGGTGCCGATGATGGAAATGAGAGAGACGATCAAAATAACGACGCTCTGGGTGTAAATGGCATGTTGATCTGTCGGCGCGGCAAGCGCCTCCCGAGGGGATAGGTGTTGAAGATTCAAGTTGAAGAGCATGGTGAATGTGTCGTCATGATGGACATGGGCCCTCGTTTCTTCATTCTCGTGCGTTGAAGAATGCAAGGGAACCTTGATACGAATATACCCATCCTGAAGGATGATTTTTCTTTTCTTTTTTGCCGGGACGTCCTCAGGGGTCACGATAAAGGAAGGTTACAGAGGATTCGCGGCTGAGGAAGATATTTCATGGCGACGATAAGTTTAAGTGGTGGATTTGGGGTGTAGATATCCGCGGGGATCTAGATGCGGCCTCTCCCCAGTTCCTCAGCGTGGGGGGAGAGACGTGGGGATCGTTTTCCTCATATCTTTGAATTTTGGTTCTGATGATAAGCAGTCGTGCCTTCCCCTGTCTCACGGAGATGCTGATTTTCATCATCCCTGCAACCTGGAAGGGGCGGGCAGCCACACCTCAGGGCACCTGGACAGTCAGCGGGATGGAAATTGTTGGCTCAGATCTGAAAATTAGTGGCAACTTGCATCAAAATCACCAAAAGGTCAGAATTTATTAGTTACCTGCCAATGATTCCCTCTCAATCATCTCTACTATCTCGGGCCTCTCTTCCGCTGCCGTCAATCTCCAATATATATATCTGGCCATTTCATCCGACGTCGGCCTTCCCGTGAATCTGGTCAACACCACTTTCAACCTCGCTATCCCGAGTCTCTCGTGTTCCGGGGAGCCATGTGGCATCTCCAGCTCGGGCCAGTCATTGACCAACTCAATACAGTGGTCGACCAATTCCATCACATCTTCGTCTTGATCCCCGTTGCCGTTTTCCTCCCTTTCCTCAGACGCGGGTGTACCGGTATTTCTCAGAAACCACACGGTCGGTCGCCCTACAAGTCTGCATGACTCCCATTCCTCAACATCGTAGTACATGAAACCAGCGTCACGGATCAACGGATCATTAACACGGCCCCGTCGCCCAGTATGATATTCTTCCAACAGTTCTCCCCCCCACCATATCTCCACCGTCCCAAATCCACTATGGATGTCGATAACCACTCCGCAGACGTCTTTAGGCGACAGAAACACGTATTCACCGTTTCCAACTGTCTCTTCTGCATCCATCTCAATCTCATCGTTGCCCGTCACATCACGCACGTCTAAAGTTTTTCTTTGCGCCTCTAATCTCAGGCGTTGGACACGCTCCTCCCAGTGGCGGTCCCATTCAGGGCTGGCTTCGAGTTCCATCCTCTCTGGTGGAATATCAATGACTGATGAGCCTGAAGCGCCGCGAGAGGCTTCCGATGCGCGCATATTGCCGATATGCATGGAATGTCTTGGAAAGTTTTGAGACAAGAGAAGCCTTGGAGAGGGGTGCTGTTTTGTTTGAAAGTTCTGGGAGAGAAAACGCTTTGAGGGGAGTGTTTTGCAAGGTTTTGGGACGGGCGAAGCCCTTGAGGGGGGGCAGCTTGGCAGTATTTGTGCTTGAAAGAGTACATGAATGTGGGGTTATCCCGGAGTTCGACTTCAAGCTTGTCTTGTCCAGGCATTTTTGCACACTCTGACAGATGCAGGGATCCCCTTTCCAACGGTGAACATTCATCTCCCAAGCTCCAGCCGCCACTGCCTCTGAGAGGCCGAGACATTGCTCGATATCAAATTTTCGGGGAAGCGTCTAGGCCCACCGTGCTTGGAGCCGTGCACCAACTTCGCGGGGATCGGCCCGCTAGACGGATAGATGTCAGAAGCTTTGTGGCTTGCTGAGTTGTCAGACGTTTAATCTGACCCAATTACTATTGAGCATTGACTGACTGTACCTGATTCTAAACTCCTTTAAATCATACGATCATTGAACCAAGATGCTGAAATGCAATACATTTGATTGTTTACTCACTCGAGATGGAGGGTAGTTAGCCCTTCCCCTCCATGAAACGCGGTCTCAATTCATGTTCCCAAAGCAGCCTCTCGACTTCTTTTCGCCCAGTCTTGCCTTCCACAACCCTCACTGCGCATCCTCGCTCCTTGATGGCTGAACCACTGATTTCTGTCCCGTTAAAAATACCAAACCGGAGAATTGCGTGTTTCGCCAAGGCGCGTACACATGAAGCCTAAGCTTAACGGGATGAAATCGGCAACATCGCGGAACCCTCTCAGGGTTCCGTGTCTCATTTTAGTGCAACCTTTGCCCGGCCACTGTGGATAGCGATATCGTGGGGTTGAACGAACGCCAGGCTTGCTAACTTCGGTCACTTGCATAGCTGAGCGGCCCCAATGCGACACCCACCGGTCAATCACTAATCTCTGAATCAGAAACTGGATTGGTTGATGGAGAGTTCAACGGACACATGTCATGCAGAAAATTCACTCCACCATTACGCAAATGGATAACTGCAGAGGTTCTCTTTCCATAACTTATCGCTTGCATCATCCAGTTGTCCCGATTCCTTGCTCTCGAGTTCGGCACTGCATGTTTCGAGCTTCTGGAACTCATGATTGGACTGTGATTCTCGAGCGTGAGGAGCTTTCTACCCAGTCTTCCACGCACGAGCACAAACTTGGGACTCCTAGTCTCCAGGAAAGCCAATGAGCTTAGGGGGGCAGACGGTGATGACGGCGCATATGCCCGAAATAAATCGGAATCACCAGACCTCTCAGACACAGCAGACACTGGTTTCATCGCGGTCAACCAGTCAACTTGTTTGAGCTTATCAGGATAAAGAGGGGAAGGCATCGGCAGTTGCAGCCTTACTCGTTCTCTGAAGAAAAAAAATTTAGGTTGAGCTGCCTCTCCGACCCCTTCCGATCCTCTCCTGGTTGGTTCATTCTTTTCTTCTAGGGCTGTGACATTCGAGTGACCGAGCCCACCGCGGTAGAAGTAACCAATCTCATGGTGAAGCCGACAAAACCATGGCTCCCATCTCATTTGGGGGGGGGGGATGGAGACCTTGACATTTTGAGCAAGCCAGATTGGCAAATAGAACTCCTCAGTAACCAATGATGACACGAATAAAGTTTTTCGACGTCGAATTTAACTTTTGAAGCTATTTTAGCCTGGCGGGCCATCTTGGGACCCTAGTTCTCGGTCTGCGGGCCAAGCTTTATCCCCTTGAACGACTTGGTTACATTTGTAATTGCCGTTTCAACGGGCAGTCTCTCAACCGAACTAGCACCATAGAATCCGTGGACTCCTTTCGTCCGAGAAAGGACGTATTGTGCGTCCTCTGGACTCGCAATTGAACCGCCATGACACAGGACAATGATCTGGGGATTCACAGACACCACGACGTCTCTGATTTCCTGGATCAACTTGACGCTCTCGTCTAGGGTCTTTCCGGTGCTGGCTCCGATCGATCCGCTGGTGGTGAGTCCCATGTGAGCCACAATAATGTCGGCGCCTGCTGATGCCATCTTCTTTGCTTCTTCCGTGTTGAATACGTACGGCGTCGTCAGCAGGTCGAGTGCCCGGGCTTCGCGGATCATGTCCACCTCGGCGTCGTAAGACATGCCCGTCTGTTCTAGATGAATGCGGAACTGCCCGTCAATGAGTCCTACCGTCGGGAAGTTTTGAATCCCTACGAAACCGAGTTCCTTCAGTTGGCGGAGGAAGCGAGGGATGTTTCTGAAGGGGTCCGTGGCACAGACGCCGGCGAGGACAGGTGTGTGCTTGACTACCGGGAGGACTTCTTTTCCCTACATGATGGGTTTTGTCTTAGAAGTGAGAAGGGATGACTGAGAGGCAGAGGTGCTCACCATTTCCAGCATGACATCATTTGCATTGCCGTACGGCATCAACCCAGCAAGGGATCCTCGACCGGCCATGCGGAATCGGCCGCTGTTGTAGATGATGATCAGGTCGCCGCCGCCGGCTTCGACGAATTTGGCCGATAAACCGATGCCGGCGCCGGCGCCGACAATGGCTTTGCCGGCCGAGATTTGCTGGCGGAGGTTTCGGAGCACTTCGTGCCGATCTAGTGTTGGGGCCATGGTGGTTTTGAACCCTTGTTTCAAGATAACTGACAATATTGGAAGTGCAGGACGTCTATACTTTGATACCGAAATGTCATGCACACAAATTTTCATGTTTTTTGGGTTGTGTAAAGCCACGTCATTATTCTGTTCTGTCTCGGAATTTCGGTTGTGTTATTAGTGTACACATGTGCGGGGTCACCACTAAAAGAAGCACACGATGGGGTAATTCTTTTTAACCTTCACCAGTTCTCGCCAACTTTTTTTCATGTGTGTACATGATGACAAGGAAAGTATCACAATAATATAAGCCAGCGAGGGAAAAATATATATATATATATATATAAAATGGCGACAGTGGTACTTTTAGGCACTTGCGATACCAAGCTTGAGGAGCTGCTCTTCCTCCGTGACCAGATCCTCCAAGCCGGGCAGGTCGACGTGACCCTCGTCGATGTGGGCCGTCGCACAACCGAGCACGAAGCCATCACCATCACCCAACAAGACCTAGTCTCTCGCTACTACAACGATGACTGCGGGCCCGCGTCCGAGCTGCCCAGGGGGGAACTCGTCAAGCTCATGTCCTGCCTGGCCACCGAGGCGGTCACCGACCTCTTCAAATCCTCAAAGATGCACGGCATAATCGCCGCCGGAGGCTCGTGCAACACATCCATCGCCGCGCCCGTGATGCGGGATGCATTACCCCTGGGGTTTCCCAAGCTCATCGTCTCGACGGTCGCGAGCGGGGACACGAAACCCTACGTGGGCGAATCAGACATCTCGATGATATACACCGTCGTTGACGTTGCAGGGACTAACTCCCTTCTCCGGGAGGTCCTCTCGAATGCCGGTGCGATGATTGCGGGCGCCTCAAAGGCGTACGCGGGCAGACGAATGAGGGAGCACGTGTCAGGGTACTTGCCTTCTCGCTCGGAACAAACTGCAGGGCAGGACGAGACGGTAAAAAAGAAGAAAGTGGGCATGACAATGTTTGGCGTGACAACGCCGGCCGTCGATGCCGTCCGCGAGTACTTGACGGGCACTTACCCCGTCGAAGTTTTTGTCTTTCACGCCACGGGCTCCGGGGGTAAAGCGATGGAGCGGATGGTGCGGGAGGACCACCTGGATGCCGTTTTGGACCTGACGACGACCGAGATTGCCGACCACGTCGCGGGGGGCGTCATGAGCGCCGGGGAAGGGAGGTTGTCCGCTTCTGTCGAGAGGGGCATACCGTATCTCGTCTCGCTGGGGGCGCTGGATATGGTCAACTTTGGGGGGAGGGATACCCTGCCTAAGCACTTGGTTGAGGGTGGAGATAGGAGGTGGTATGAACATAATCCTGCGGTTACTTTGATGAGAGTTAATGAGGCCGAGGCCCAGGAAATTGGCCGGTTCATTGCTGATGCGCTGAGCGGCGCGAAGAAGGAAGCGGGGAGGGTTAAAGTTGTTATTCCGAGGGGTGGGCTTAGCTTGCTTTCTACGAAAGGGCAGCCGTTTGAGGACCGAGAGGTAGATGAGGTCCTTTTTGAGACGTTGAAGAGCGGGTTGAGAGGGTCGGTGGTTGAGGTGATTGAGGATGAGAGGGACATTAACGATGAGACTCTGGCGAAGTTGATGGCGGAAGAGTTGGCGTTGATGATGGGGTTGAAGACTGTTTAAATAGTAGCAGGTAAAAGTCTTTTTTTTATGATTATTTGTTGAGTGAACCAGAACTAGGTAAACAGGACGCCAACAAAAGAAAGACACCAACTGAAGAAGAAGAATGTTCAGAATATAAAGCCTTAAACAGGGCCTTCCATCTGATTTGAGCATATATATATGCCCTATGCTACCTTTGGCTTAAGGAGCTGCGGCCTTGAGGGTATTTTTGCGTTTTGATCGTTTTAATCGCCTTAATTGATAGATAAAATGAGCTAAAACAACATATTAATCTATAGGAAAAGGACTGTTGCTTTCGCAGTTTATCTCTTTATAGAAAAAAGTCTTTCCATTTGAACCCATTATTCTTTCTGTTGCCAACTCTTACCTATTAACTACACTCTGACAAGCCCAATGAATTCTGACAAACAAGAGGGGGGGGTGGACCTGCCTGCCTCTATTGATTTGAAATAAGGTAGCTTCAAAAGACCAGTTAAAAATTTTGTTGTTTCGTCTACTGAAAAAGTTTTATTTCTTATTTGATATAGACATATTAGACTAATGAGGGTAGTGCCAGTCCTAACAAAACAGTATTCTCCGGCCCAAACAGTTCTGATAGAATACCACAAATCTATTTTTAACAGGCGTTGTTGCCCAGATTCCCCTCTTCCCCATTTGCTAGTAGGAGCTCTGTTCGCGAATTTGAAAGCAATATTTGAGTTTTTTTTTCTCTGCAGAAGCCTGAGAGGTTGCTGGATGGAAGGGGGGTTAAAAAGCGATTTGGCAATCGTAGAATCTTAGATAGGTAAGTAACGGCACTGCAGCAAACACCCCGAGCATGCAGGGACTGGACCCAAAGGCTCAAGACTCAGAAGCTCACGAAAGACCACACACAGTACGACGCGTGCTGTAGTATTTTGAATTACTTTATAGAGGGGCACATAGTGGTGTAGGCACCCCCCCTTTCGACGCTCGACTGGTACTTGTCGATGCCTTTCATCGGTCGTCCATTGCCTATATATCCTCATCCTCATCCTGCCCTATATATTCACGGCCGCCCACAGTTTGATAAATTTGCTTCGGTTGGGATGTACATTTGCGTATATGGGTACGGAGACCACTTTGGTGTCGTCCTTTGGGTGATGACCACCAGGGTTTGCAGTAGTGTCAATCTCGGGGATATATTGTTGCAGAAAGGATCACTCTGAGGCCTTGGATTTCTGGGTGGAGGAGGTTGGGTTCCTGGATATAGTGGGAGGCCCCGAAGCCCCCAATATCATTAAGTAGCTCAACCTCTAAATTGGATTATGTAGAATATGACCACCAACACATTGTGTTTCATTAACTGCTTCCACCCCGACATCCTCGAAATGTCCCCCAGCAAAAATATCGACAGTGCTGTTGTGTACATCATCTGCCCTTGCCTTTCCCATTCAATGTCCAGTCCCAGGGGGTATTGTTAGGAAATCCCAAAACCAAAACCCTTTCAAAATTCCAGCTCCCATAAAGATGTTTCTTAAAGTCATATAATGCAAGTATACAAGGTTTGGTATTGTTTTCGAAAAACGCGCGCCGTGTGTGTATCGTTTTCTAATTAGTAATTAATTATTCACCGTGGCTTGTGAATTCTGACGAGGCGCAGGAAGTAATCCTCGATCGGCAGGAGGTTAAGCAGGAGGTGGTTGTAGCGCCAGGCGATAAGGCATGCGGTAGCACCAGCGACGGCATCGAGGATGAAGTGGTTGGCCGTAGCAACAATGGCGGTAAGGATGATGAAGGGATAAATCATGCCGATAGCAATGATAGCAAGACGCCTCCAACCAAGTCTGCCAGACTTTCTCAGGGGAACCGAGGCAATCGTAAGCCCAACAAGGAAGGAGTAACCAAAATGAAGCGAAGGCATGGCGGCTAGAAAGAGTTAGGAATGAGTTCAACAAAAAAAGCCTGCCATCGAAACTTACCATATTGGTTGCAGAACTTGTTGGTAGTCCAAACACTGCTATCACCATCCTTTCCGTGAACGGTATCGACGAATCCGTAGCTCTTGGCCTCCTTGGCAAACTCTCCAGTATAGTTGGGGTCGCTAAGAAGTCTGGGAGGCATGCAAGGCCAGAACGTAAAGACGATGAAGGCCAAAAGGTTGCACATGGCCATGGTTCTCCTCCTCTTCTCATAAATGTCGGGTCCAAACACGGGGCCCATAGTTCTCCAATTGCTGCTCAACGGCTTGCCGCCCTGTTCGTCCTGAAGCTTGTGCCTGGGGCGGGTTGTCGTGACGTAATAGAGGACAATAAGGTAGAGAATGGTGCCAGGAATGTGGATAAACGAGTAGGTTTTGTTGGTCCAGCGGAGAAGTTCGGGGCGCTCGAGGAACCAACCCTGAATGGCGGGCTCAACAAAAATGCCCAGACGCTGCTCCATATGGATGACCTGAAGGGCGTGCTGCCGTGCAGTGTCGACCGTGGATTCCTGGAGAGTTACTGCGGTGAAGGCACGTCCGAGTTGGTAGACCTGGGGCGTGTGTAAGTGACAACAGCTCACGTGAAAGCGCTCAGAAGCGGGGGACATACCCAATAGATCAGAGCCCAGTACCAGACCTCAGCCAAAAAGGGAAGTCGCTGCAGAACCCTGCTGAGGAAGCGATTGATGAAGACCTCGGTGTTTGGCGTGGTGACCTCACGCTCCCAGTGCATAAACTTGAGCTTGCGTGTGCGCCATGGCGCAGGTTGCCTGGGGATGCCATCTTCGGCGAGAGTCGCGCCAGAGCTGCTGCTTGATCTGCTCAGCGGAGCGCCCAGGAGAGCTCTGTCGTGATCGTGGCTGGGCCGTGCTGATTCGACATCGTCAAATTCTGGGTCTTTGGGATACTTGAGGTGCTCCCAAGGAGCGGGGAGGGTCCCAGAGTAGGTGGTGCGTCCCGAAAAAGTTGCCGACTTGTTGCGATTTACTATGGTGCCGAAGGTAAGAAAGCTCACCACAATAAGTGGCTCCAAAATGGCACCGATCGCCATCTTGGGTGTGGTTAATTATGTTATCTGGTTTTGTGGCAGCGAGGTGGCGATGGGCGTGAGCACTAGGAGGACAAAGCGCCGTGGTGCCAGTGAGTTGTGGTAGTGGTGGGTATCCCAGAGGAAGAGAAAAAAAGAAGCCCCAAGAATAAAAAAGCAGATCAGACGGGGTAAGTCTTGGAACTGGGCGTGTTTTTGGGGCGGATCTCGGTTTTAAAGAACCTTGAATTCCCTTTTTTTCTAGCCCCTGATAAAGTTCGAGACCAAGACGGGATCCCACTCCTCCTCCAGGCAAGTACCATGTCCATCGCGCATGACAACTCCGCACCAGGGCTCCATTGTGTGGCATCCTGTTGGCTGGTAAGTGGTGCCTAAGCCTCACTTCCCAAGCGGCACAACACAATCCTATGGTCTTGGCCTCGGGGCGGTGATGAAATCCGGGCCAATGTCGTTGCGCGTATCCCCAGACCGTGCCGGATGGGTCGGAACGGCCAACGGCTTGTCGTTGCCCAACTTTTGCTTTGTTTGACATTACACATTTCCAAGGTTGCAAAAGACGCTAGCCAAGACAATGCTGCATTAACAGCGTCTTGGGCTTGTTCCCATGACGCCACACCGATGGGCAGCTGTTTGTAAGATCAAAGCACCAACCCGCAGCGCGGCACGCGACTTTAAAATTCCAGATTACTTGCTGAAGATACAGGCCAAGATCAGAGAGGGGCAACTGGGGTGGTTGATCGTGTGAGACAAATTACCGTAGCTGCTTTTATTTGAAGACATCCATCCCCCCGCCTTTCTGCATCTCTTTCTGTCAGATTGCGATGAAATGCGACGATCGGGTGCGGTGGGATCCAATGGCCAAAGTGCGAAAAGACCACAAATCGACATCGAAATCGAACGGTGACACAACCATTTCCGCAGTTTCCAACAGAAAGCACCCTCATAGCTTCGGGCTGTACAACAACACTCGACTTGGAAACATTTTCTTCTTTCCGCCAAAAAAAAAAAAACGATAAGATGAGTCGGTCCAACTGAAAACGAATCCCGATAAACCGTGTTTGGTCTTGGGTGGAGATGTTTGAGCAACCATCGCGGATCCTTGGCTAGGGGCATGGCGCAGTTCTCAATGCCCCGTTTCAATTGCGACGCTCTCGCCGTGAATGGAAATTTGAAGACATGAAGATCATCTTGAATCTTTGCACCAAACAAAAAATCCAAGTAAGCACTTTGTTATTAATCGTCGGTCACATTACTGACAAATAATATCTAAGAAGATAGCAATACGCTGTAACACAGTAACTCCAGCGCCATAACAATCCCCGACCTATTATCCGAAACAACCAAAACCAAACACCGCCGCGCCCAACCCGCCTGCTTCCAACCAGATTTTAGTGGACCTTCACCTAAAACCAGCAATATTTCGGTGTAAAAAGAATAAAAACTCGGACTTCGAAAAGGCTCCGATTCCCGCCCATCCGATCCCTGAACGATGAGCCAAGTCGAAACCGAGGCAAATCTGCGCCAAGGCTCCAGCCCTCAGGCAACCAGGGATACGGCAGTTGGTGTGGACGCGCATCGTTGAAACTTGACACCGGACAATTTCGGCATGCGATCCCCGTGCGCATAAGATGGTTGCCCCGTTCCGATTTCCGATGCACCCCTTAACCCCTATCGGACATGTCGCGATCCGTACATTTGACATCTCTTGGCGTATATTAATCCGCAGAAATTGCAGAGAACCCGACCTGTTGAATCGTTTCTCCATTGAGGAGTATTTGTGCAGAAGCACTCCTCGCAGGTGATCTCGGTTGGTGTCCGCGTAGTCGTGGCCGGATAAAGAGATGACACTTTTCTCTTCTTTGATCGGCTCGATCTCTTGGTGACCCGGTTTTCTCTCGACGGCAGACGTCGTTCATCAATAGCCCTTTGGCTGTGGGTGTTGATATCACTAACCGCATGCAGGACGCTGTATGAGAGCTGGGTCATGGATATCAGATCAATCTCTTTGGGAAGAGGTCGAGGGCTTGAACGTCCGGTATCTGACATGACTGATTTGTGTTCGTTAAACAAATCTGCAAACCGCAGCAGCTCTCTTGCACCATGCTTAACCTGGTCAAACCATTTTCTCATCAGCTCGACATCCTTCACATTGCATATCACGGAGACCTGAGTGCAAGTAAGGGACTTACTTTCCAGAACCCCTTCTCTACTCTGAAAACAAAGGACTCCTCATCGTCGAGGGTCTCACAGGATGTCGAAGACCAGCTCGATATTGACGACGATGAGGCTTCGGTTGTCGGTCTGCGTGGGGCCAACAGTCTGCGGGGAGGTGAAAGATCTGCCGGCAGGCCTGGGGCCGCATTCAATGCTGGAGGACAGTTTGGATTTGCGGGGGTGGGGGTGGCTTGTTGAGCGTTTGCCGCCAAACTGGACGACGGCAGCTGGGTGGCAGGATATTTCAAGGCCATCCGACCGATTGATGATTGTGTGCAGTCTTGTCAGACAAAGTGTGATATGGCAATCGTGGAAGAGAGCCAAAAGGTTTGATGGTGTTGCTGAGACAAGTAAGTCATGCCCTTCTTTTTTTTTTACTTTATTCGGTGTCGTAGATATCCATGTGGTACCTTATGGAGAGACGCACTGGTCAGTCACGGTGGCGAGAGGCGTTTCGAGGCGCTGTTCGTTCGGGTTTAAGTTGGACCCGGATCGGCAGGCAATCCATGAAACCTATTGGCGCCCATTGAATTGGGACAGTTCTTTTAGTCCCACAGTGGTCCAGACTCCGGGCAAGATGCTCCGTGAAAGACAAAGACTTTTCACGTGTTCACGTAGCCTTTGAGGTCATCCAGATCACTCACCGTATCATGAAGGCCAATATACGCATGTTTTACTCCTTTTAATAGCAGCTTTACTCCTTTTCAAATACATTGTAAATTTCCTCAATACCTCTTCACCTTGTTTTATAATGCCCGGTGTAAACCTATTTTGCACATCTTGTCAACTTCCCGTCACTGGCGTTAAGTTTCCCGGCTACTTTCTACGTAAATCAGATATCCCGATTGTGACGCCCGGTAGGCCTACAATACTGCAATTGATTTGATCAATAGACCACCAACCCTTCCATGAAATATTATCGCATTGCATTGAAGTCGACCGCTTGCAATCCTTATTACAGTATATATACTGTTTGACGAAGACGTCACAACCGATCTGCAGACCCTTTCAAATTTTGGTTTTTGTTAAACCTGACCAACCACGTGCTAGCCAAAAACCATACATACATCGCCACCCTGTTTGGAATTTTATCCCCGCGGAAAACCGAATCAAATTCAACCCATCGATTAGTCTATTACCTACACATTAAATCATAGTTTAACAACCGTAAGGAATTTCACTCTTCCACTGCTCAACTCGCCAAGTGGTGGTTTGTGGCCCAAGCTTTGAAATCTAGATGACAGAACAAGCAAGAAATTGAAAATGTTTCTAGACCACAGGTTTCAATCCACCAACTCTTGACTTTGTTTTTAGTTGCAATCGTTGAATTCTTACCGAAGCCTAACATGGGAGTCCAAGACCGGATTGTAATAGAACAACCTGGAAAATAGTATCACATCTATGGCTTCTAATTACCACTTGCATCCGCTCATTTTACAACGTGGAACTTTCCACACAGGCTTGGAACTTTCAAACGGCTGTATGTAATTCAAGTTAGTCAAAATATCAATCATTGTTCTCAAAGTCCCACGCTTATTCGGACGTGAAAATGGAGGAGGGAAATTTAAACGTTCATTGAGTTTCTTTGTCCTCTTCTATGGAACTGAGGATTACACTGGAGGAGATTAGTAGCTACGCGTAGAACAAGTAACAAAATTTCATAGTTGCTTGTCGGCTATGAAGTGCGCGAAACAGCTGCATGGGCTGGGGTTGTGATTTGGACAGACGATGGCGTTGAGTGGCTTCGAGGTTTCTTTTGTGAATTGATATGCCTCGCAGTCTGCCTACTCCCATGCCAAGCATGTATTGGGTTTTAAGGGGTTCGTATGTGATATCTTGGCGGAGTGAGGACGGATGTGATGACTGTTTTCTAAGAAAGATCTAGGTTACTGCCTAGTAAATGAGGCGTTTTCTTATACGCTGCCGGCAAGGAAAAGACTGAAGGTGGAATGAATGGAAGAAGTGCCGTGCATCATCATGAATACGCGTGGTTAGTGACGTCTATACGCACCCCCGCACAGTGTGTATTACACAGTATGATGGTGATTCTGAACAAGAAGGACTCACATAAACTGACGCTGACGAGGTAAAAGCCAGAAAACGGGCGCAAAATAGCATCTATGCAATAGTAATTCGTTTCAGGAATCGAGAGACACCCTCGAACTACCGAATTACATGCATATGGTGGCTTGGGACGACGATGTTTTGCTCAACTGAGCGTTCGGCCACAGTGGAATAAGGTGGGATGATTCGTTTCTTGATTGGTTGGGCGCTTCCCAAACAGGCAACCACAAGGGTAACCCCACACTTTGACGGGAGGCAACCACCCACCCCTCCTTTGTGACTCGTAACGATGAGTCCGAGGGCTGAGAAGGCCGCAAAGTTCAGGTTCCCCAGTGCGAAATTTGGTGATATCAAGGTGCTCACAATTGGTAAATTAATCTGTAGACTGCGCGACATCAATTGGTATAAAGAGGAGGCATTCATTCCATCATCAAAGGAAGGAAGCATCTTTCATCTGAATTACCACATACTGATAGCAATCAACATCAACAAGCTTCCGATTCCCACGTATTCTTTTCCCTATTCGGCCAAACAAAGTGGTTGTACAAAACTTCCAAGAGAGGGATTGAGTCTTGCAGTACACCACGCCCCATTTATACCTGCATTGGACCCTCGTCTTCCGTCACAATGGCAGGAATTACAAGCTTCTCACCTAAAAGCAACACAACCATGCTCTTCGGCCATGTTTGTGGGTTCTACTACCTGGCAGCCACCCGCCGGGAATATCTCCCGCAGCTGTCGCTCTCGGTCGATGCCCACATCATCTCATCAACATCTCGAACGACGCTCACGCAGTCATTCGTCAACCCCAAGGCAGATCCAATCCCCGAGCTGAGGTACACATTTCCTCTCTACGACGGCGTTTCAGTTGTGAGCTTCAAGTGCACCATCAACAAGGACAGAGTCATCACGGGTGTTGTCCAGGAAAAGGCCGAGGCCCGCAAGACTTACAACGACGCAATCCAGCGAGGTGAGACTGCCGGTCTTCTTGAACAGCTCCCGGAGGCCAGCGATGTCTTCACTACTACAGTTGGTAATGTTCCAGCAAACGCAACCCTTGATGTGGAAATCACATATCTTGGCGAGTTGAAACATGACGCAGAGGTCGATGGAATCCGCTTCACAATCCCCACCACGATTGCCCCGCGCTATGGCGAATATCCTGGCGAACTGCTCGGATCAAATGCGATAAATAGCAACGGGATCAGCATCACCGTCGACGCCGAGATGGCCGATGGGTCCAACATCAAAACTATCCAGTCCCCAAGCCACCCAATCTCCATTACAGTCGGTAACACCTCCAAAGGCTCCGCTGCCGGAGCGGAAATGTCGCTTCAAAAAGCCTCGGCCACACTGGCCCTGGGCACTGCAGAACTCGACAAGGATTTTGTTCTTCACGTTGTAGCTACCAACATTGCTAACCCAGTGGCCATCTTGGAACACCATCCCCGCATCCCCAACCAGCGAGCCCTCATGGCAACCCTGGTACCCAAGTTCAACTTACCATCCACCCGTCCAGAAATAGTATTTGTGGCCGACAGGTCAGGTTCGATGGGGATGGACAACAGAATTCCTGATCTCAAGACTGCCATGAAACTGTTCCTCAAGTCCCTCCCTGTTGGTGTCAAATTCAACATTTGTTCTTTTGGCTCCCGGCACGAGTTTCTCTTTCCCGAGGGTTCTCAATCTTATGATGCCTCTACTCTGGAAAAGGCAACCCGCTACGTTGATGGGTTTGACGCAAACTTTGGCGGCACTGACATCTATCGTCCGATGGAGGCTGTCATCAAGAAACGATTCAAGGATATGAATCTTGAGGTTTTCCTTTTGACCGATGGTGAAATCTGGGACCAGGAGCAACTCTTCAACATGCTCAATAAGCACATTCCTGAGAGCAATGGAGCCATCCGCGTTTTCACTCTAGGTATCGGCCGTGATGTGAGCCATTCCCTCATCGAAGGTGTTGCTCGTGCGGGAAATGGCTTCGCGCAGGTTGTAGGAGACAACGAGAAGATGAACAGCAAGGTCGTACGCATGCTCAAAGCATCATTGACACCGCATGTGTCCGACTACAAGTTGGAAGTCAAGTATCAGAAGGCTTCCGATGCCCCTCCTCCGTATGATGATAATGATGACGACTTTGAGATTGTTGAAAAGGTCATGGACAGCTTGAACATCAACGTCGCCGAACCCGAGAAGGAAAAGGCTGCCACCGTACCTACCAAGCCAATCTCTCTCTTCGATAGCTCAGTCGACCCGGATACGGAATTGGTTGATCCCACACTCGACACTTCCGCACGTGGAAAGTACTCGCATGTGCCTGCCGTGTCCGAGCCCAAGTTCTTGCAAGCACCCTTCACGATCCCTCCTCTGTTCCCATTCAGCCGAACAACCGTGTACCTTCTTCTCTCTCCCGAGACTATCCAGCAGAAGCCAAAATCTGTGGTTCTTCGTGCAACATCGGTACATGGACCATTGGAACTCGAAATTCCTGTCACAGTGCTCCCGGAGAAGGGTGAGACTATTCACCAGCTCGCTGCTCGAAAGGCCACCCGGGAGCTGGAGGACGGACGTGGATGGATCCATCACGCAAAGGACGATGGTGGCAAGCTCTTGAAGGACAAGTACGAAGGCCGTTTCTCTGACATGGTTGAGCGTGAGGCTGTGAGGCTGGGGGTCACTTACCAGGTTGGAGGAAAGTGGACCAGTTTCGTTGCCGTCGAGGCCAACGATCAGAAAGAGAAATCTTCGGACAAGGTAAACGACGGGTTTCAGAGAGGTGCGGTGGTTGAAGTTATGGCCGATAATGCCCAGTCTCATTCTTCAGCTTCGGCAAGTCTTGCTGGGATCTTTGGCGGCGCTCCTGCGGCTCCCGCTGGCAGGTCAATGTTCAAGAAGAGTAGTGGCCCATTGTTTGGTGGAGCCGGCGGGGCATTCGGCAGTTCTAAGCCGTCGTTTTCTTCAGCTTTCCATGCAGTTCCAACCCCTACGAGTTTCGCCGTATCACGACCCGCTACTACGAACAAGGCAGCGTCATCGCTGTTCGGGCGTAAACCTGGAGCACCATCTCCAGCGTCAGGGGGACTGATGTCGTTGCAGAGTGGAAGCTTGTTCGGTGCGGTATCAACCACTACGAGTTTTGCCGCACCGCCGCCCCCTGCTGCGAGCATGGCAGCGCCAGCGCTGTTTGGGAGTCAACAATCAGCTCCAGCGTCAGGGGGACTGATGTCGATGCAGAGTGGAGGCTTGTTCGGGAATCAACCATCAGCTTCAGCGTCAGGGGGACTGATGTCGACGCAGAGTGGAAGCTTGTTCGGCGCGGCAATGCCTACCTTTGCGGCTGGAGCTGAACAGTCCCTAACTTTTGGGACGGATGATGAAGGTAGCGTAGATTTTGATTCATTTGAGGCCCCCTTGCCGGACGAAGATGGTGGTTCTTCTTCTGGTGATAAGCTTGAGACGATCGTGGCGCTGCAGACATTTGAAGGCAAGTGGGTTTGGAGTGACCGCCTTCTGACGATTCTGGGGTTGAAGAAGGATGATTTGAAGGTGGTTGAGGGTTCTGATGAGGTTGCCACTGCTGCTGTATTGGCTTACCTCGAGGTCGAAATGGCGGATAGGAAGGATGAGTGGGAGATGCTCGCCGAGAAGGCTCAGGATTGGTTGCGTGGTCAAGGGGTGAATGCGGACGAGCAGGTTGCTAATTTCAAGGCTTTGTTTTGAAGTGAAGTAATTATATCTCGGCAGGGAAAAAAAAAAAAAAAAAAAAACAATCTGGAATGGAGAGAAGCGTCTTAGGTCCATTATTGGATAAAATATTGGGTTGCAAGAGGAAAAGAAGGATGGAAGGAAGGCCAGTCAGTGACCTGATTCATATAAGTGGGAAACAAGGAATGATTTTGTTCCTGCTGTGACACTAGGGAAAATTGAATATCATTTCAGAAATAGCGGGGAGGGGAAAGGTTAGCCAGCAGTCAGCAACTTTCAAGTCTCATGGTCTTAATGTAGCTTTAAAACATACAATGAAAAGTAACCAACAATAAGTTTGCCTCCTCTAAAATGAGTTTTATGTCATTCAAGTGTGTGTGTGTGTGTTTATATGTATGCATGTCCTACTTTCAACGGCCGTTCTATGTGCATCCTCCGTAATATCAATCGACGGGAACTTTGAACTTGGACCTTGGACCTAGTGACAGTATCCGGCACGAAGGGGAGATTAATTGACAATATTCAATAAAAATTGAAAATGAATAGCTCCTACTCTATGGGGGCAGTGATTATGAACTACAGAGTTTGATAAAACATTTTGTTTTATTAGCCGACAACCCCTATCTTACACCTCCCAATCCCGCAAAATCTACTCTCCCAACTGAAGGGAGTAACCGCCATCAACTATAATCGTCTGACCAGCAATGTACTGGTTTGATGCCAAGAGCAAAACGGTCTGTGCCATATCAATATCCCTCCCTGGTCGACCAGCGGGGACCTTTTCCTTGTACTTCTCAGCATCGATATGACTCTTCTGGAACTCATCCGACTCATCAGCAGTCATCTCGCTGGGAAACACACCCGGGGCGATGCTGTTGATCCGAATCTTTAGTCTGTTCTCGGCTGTGAGCTCCGAGGCCATCATCCTGGTCAAATGAACCGCCGCCGCCTTGGAGGCATTATAACTGAAATGGTGCTGCGCGCCCCTGACGAAACCACTGATGCTGGAGGTGTTGATGACGGTGGCCGACCAATTGGGGTGACGCTCTGAGCTGGCCTGGAGGAGAGGAAGAAACGCCGATGTCATGAAGTAGATGCTGGCAACGTTGGTCTGGTAGGTATCCGTCCAATCCTTTTCCGTGACAGACTCATCCTCAAAGAGGTTCTTCTTCAGCTCTTTTGCGTCGCCCTTGGCCTCTGTGGTTACTGATGCGCTGCTGATGCCGGCATTGTTGACGAGGATGCAAAGGCACTGCTCGCGGGACTCAATCTCTTTGTAGAGTCTGGCGACCTCGGACTTCTTGGTCACATCAGCCTGGATGGCAATGATCTCGCCTTCAATATCCTTGTTGTAAACCTCGACAACCTTGTCGAGCTTCTCCTTGGTGCGGCCGACAATGTAGACCTTGGCACCGTTGACAGCCAGGGCTTGGGTAATCATCAGGCCAATGCCGGAACCACCTCCAGTCACGAGGGCAACTCTGCCCTTGAGATTGAACAGTGAGTTGCGGTTGAAGTCATCGTGGTTTGCTGCTGCGATGCTCTTGGACATTTTGGCGAAGGTACGGGATGTCGTAAATTTTGTAATTGGGTTTCTGGTTGGAAAAGTTGCCGAAACGGGGACTCTTGTAGTGAGTGCTCTGGCTGTGAATATTCTGGTGACTGTGTTTGGTTTGGTAATTGACTTGGAGAATAATAGACGAGGGGCCAAAGGGGAGAGGTTCATGCTTTGCCTGCAGGGTTTGATGCTTTTAAAACAAAGAGGAATGGTCTGATCTGATTCCCAATTTTGAGTTTATGCCTTTTAGTTTCCTGCGAGATGCAAACACCTGGGAGTCATGACGAAATGCTCACGTAGAAGATCGTTGAGATGAACTCAATGACGAAATGGGTCCAACTTTCTATAACATGTCATTGGTCAATTGGGGTAGCGGTGGGGCGACTCGGCCGTTGCGGGTTCCACCGGAACGGGCATCTCATCTCCTCCTGCAAGAAGTTGCTCTGGAGCCATCACACGTCACAGCACTGCCTGCTGACTGTGGATTCTCCTTCATGTCGTGATGGCTTCATTTCTTACTAAACAGAATACACACCGTTTTTTGATTGTTTTGCATCAGTTGACAAGACCGCGGAACCACGGACACTTCCAGAAATAGAACATGTCGAGTAACCTCCGACTGTCAGAATGGACATGTAATTGATTAAAAAGGATTCATCTCGATTTATCCTCGAAATTGCAGCCAATCGAATCATATACCACTTACCCGGTCAGTCTGTGACCTGCACCTATAAGTAAGTAGTCATCATGTCACTTTTTGAATGTTTTACAATGGCGCATCGACTTGCACCTGCACGATGAAGTTTTATCTAGTAGCCATCTTGTTTCCCCTCCTTGCGGAAGCCCAGCTTCCTGACCCGCAGAATGTTACGGTTAAATCAGTAGGGTATTCGGGAAATGGCTGCCCCCAAGGATCCGTCTCGGCCACAATTTCAACAGACAGAACCGTCATCACGCTTGGTTTCGACGAATTCAAACTGGCCATTGGACCTGGCTTCAATCCAACGGACAAGGTGAAGAATTGCGCTGTGCATATCAACCTCAACTTGAACTACTCAGCAAAACCAAGTCCACAGTTTGCCATTACTGGGGCTACCTACCACGGCTATGCAAACCTTGGGACCGGCATCAACAAGGTCTTCTCTTCAACCTACATTTTCGATCAAATCGACACCTTTGAAATGCGTACCAATGCTACAATCTCCGGGACAGACTCCAACTATGGACAAGTTTTTACAGAAACTCGGACTATCCCGGAGGCAGGTCAGGTACGATCTCTGTGCGGCGCCCAATCAGTCCCGTTCACCATATATACGCGTGTGAATCTTGTGAGCAAGTTCGCCAGCGCCTCTCTCAACGAGTACGAGCAAGATTATGTCCCGTTGACGCAGCAGATCCATCTCAAGTATGTATTTTCTTTCCTAACTTGGCTAGATATTTGTACAATAAGTGCCTCTCTGACCTGTTTCAATTCAGGTGGCTTTCCTGTTAGAAGCACAGACTTAATCCCGATGTTCCCTTCGATCCTGAGTTGCCAGCTCCACGTCTGTTCGAGGCCAGAAATGACTCAAATCACCGACTGGAAGATTCAGAGTAATTCGCATTTCCCCAGCCATGATGATGAAGCACATGTACCAGCCAAGGACAGCCACAACAAATAGCAAAGCGCCTCCGGCCTATATCATGTTCATTAGCAAGTTATTATCAACGTAAAGGAGTCTCTCACCTTTTGCAATTTCCCTGCAGCATCAAAATCTCCCGACGAAGCCTTCCAATACGCCCCTGACAGCACCCAAGCTCCGACTGTCACAAATAAAAATATCGCAGCAAACACGGTATTGATCTTGCAAGTGAAGATGAAGAATGTAAACAACGCAAAACCCCAAACAAGCAAGTACAGCGCCACTACCGCGTTGTATTCTTTGGATGCGAGTCCCGTGGGGTCGGTCGAGGTGGCATAGGGGGCACCGAGTTGGAGAGTTGGAAGTTGCAGCATGCCAAATGACAGCCAGAACACGCTGAAGAGGCCCATAACCATCATGGGGAAGAAGTTGCCCATTATCCTGTCGCCCGGGGTCCTATCAGTTCATGGTTCGGGGGTACTCGGGGGAAGGTGACAAAACTTACCACTCAAAAACCATAGCAAAGGTCAAAAGAACAGGACCAACAAAGAAGAATATTCCCCTGTATTTTTTTCACCCACACACTGCGTCAGTTGACTTCTTTGAGTCACCTCACATGCTCAGCGAACATTGAGGAGGATGCCGAGTTTAGAAAACTTACACAACAGGCGTGAACCCAGAAGCACCACCCCACCCCATACAAACAATCGAAAAAGTAAAGGTCGAAATCACGAAACCCACGAACCCCAGCGCCGTAGGGTTCGCGAAGCGTCGGTTGTAGTCGCCGACGTGGGGCACCTTGGGCGTGAGGTAGAGCTTCTCGAACAGCTCGGGCGACATGGTCACGCCCGTTTGGGTCCTGTACAGGCCTTTCTCTTCATCTCCGCCAACAAGTCGGATGCCGTTTACGGAGTGGGTTGAGCCTGAGGGGTCGGTGGTTGTTGTTGCGGCCATGTTTCTTAAACAGTCTGAAATTGATTTCAGCGTACAGAATCAGGATACTGATTTGGGGGAACCGAAAGGTGTAGGTCAATTGACTTTTAACACCCACAACCAATATTCTTATTAATATTGGAGCGATTACGCGTGCTGTTGGTGGCTTTTTCTCAATGTGACATGTACCACACCAACTTTGTTGAGCAAAGTTCCCCCAATATTGGCCATCTTACCCCCTCCCGCATCTGTTGTACATAGAAAAAATAGACAATTCAGGGGTGCGATTCCTACCCCCCGAAAAAGCTACCATGTCAAAAGACTGTTGGTTGGGAAATCAAGTAAGCATTGACTAATGTGTTTCCTGTAGTCTGGACCGTAAAGGGAAGGGGGGAGGGAGGGGGAACGTGCGGTTCTTCTCACACATAACTGCCGGTTATTATTTTAGGAACCGAAGATGAGGGTGGGGTGGAAAATGGGAGGACGGGAACTTTTTGGGAGGGGGTTACATACATTTCCGCGTAGTTACAGTACTATTGAAATGTATCTACAGTACCATTGAAATGTACCATTGTATATACCATTGAATATAATCCGTACCAAAAATGAAAATCCAAAAGTTCCCAAAAACAGAAGCAGCAGGCCCGGGGGGGGGGAGGTTTCTCCGCATCTTATGTATGTACATACATACATACATTGAATATAACCTTGTGTTCACCTTGTGTTTGGTTCCGAGAACCAATGCACGCATTGTTCCGAGCAAATAACTAACGAATTTTTTTATTTTTTTTAAAAAATAAGGGAAAATAAGTTGATGTGATTGCCTGTGGTGGTGCGGCCTGGTTTCGGGCCTGGACCTGCTGCAATCTGGAAATGCCCTCATCCAGTTGTAATCAAATCCTTAAACTTAAACCAGCCAGGCAGCAGCCAGCGCAGCTAGCAGCTAGGAATCCAGTGTGCTGGTATAAGTCTTACTTTGTTTAGGAGGAAAAGATTGGACATTGAAGAAAACGATGATGATGGTGACAAGTCATTCTGCATTTTACTACTACTATCAGAATCATAGTAGAACCAAATGCTAACCATCCACGAAGAACCGGCATTTCGAGCTTTCCAAACCACTCCTACCGAGGAGTCCGCCCACGCCAATCCCAGAAACCCAAGACAGAGTCGACGGTCGAGAATGTCAAGGAAGCTTTCCACAATTGGAAGATCCGCGTCGAGCAGGCGGTTGTCGAGCTTCTGTTTGCTCGGGTGAACTTGGGACAGGATGAGGATGAAAATGCGGATATGATAGATTAATGGAAGACGGTGAAAGGCAGCGACAGATACTACCTAGTTGAGCCTCAAAGAACGGCAGTGCTTGCATGATGTACATGATGTACCTGGCACATGCCCTGGCTTTACCAATACTGACAGACACTTTACCACCTCCGCTGTATCTGAGCAATCAGAGACCTATACTTGAACACGTAGTACCCCAGCCCCACCATTCCTGCCAGCGCTACACCCCCAAAGGCCGTCAAATCCCAATTCCCGGCCCGCCATACAGACATCCTCATGTCGGCAGTCTGCAGATGCCAAGGTCTCCCCGTTGGAGCGCCGTACTTGCGGTCATACATGACCTCCTCAATCAGATCAGCAGCGTGGTGCTTGTTCCTCGACGCCACCCGAGCAATGTGCTTCATACGAGTGACATTCAACCCAATGCTACCATCGGCGTCCGTTAGAATAGTTCGACACTTTTCCACCAACTCTAGACCTGAGAATCCAGCCTTGTCCATAGCAAGCCCCACGCCGGCCTCCTGAATTCGGAGACCGTTAAGTGGCTGATCAAAGAAGAATCCCAAGGCGAGCATAGGTGTGCCGTGAAACATTGCCTCGTTGACGCTGCTGCCTCCTCCATGAGTGACAAAAAGCACAGTCTCGGGGCGGTCAAGAATGGTGCGCTGCGGGGCGAACGGGGTGAAATACCACTCTGGCATTTGGTTGTTGATAATGTCGGTGACAGACACGCGCCGAGATCCGGGTATTTGATCGAGCTCAACCGTACCCACAAAGGAAAACACCTTGCTCTGTGCTTCGTTGGCTGCCCAGATGACACCATCGACAAGATCCTCGCGAAGCATTGCAGAAAAGGCTGTCAAGAACTTGGCAAGATGCTCCGGCTCCAGTTGGATATGGGTACCAAAGGAGACGTACATAATCCGGCGATGGCTCGAGAAGAAGGCTTCCATCTTCCCGTCAAGTGGCGGGTACTCATCAGCCAGGATCGGCCCGACAGCAGCAATCATGGGTGGGAGATCCTTTGGTACTTCAAGGCCCCAAAAAGAATTCACCAGTGCCAGATGGTTGGGTTTGTTGAGAAGAGGAAGCTCCTCATTGACGCCGGCATCTCTGCGCATCTTCCGCACCCATCTAAGATACTTAACAATGGCGGGTACCGCGCGGAGTGGTCTCAACTCGGCTCGAAGTCTCGTCCAGAAGGATGCGTGCTCGCTCGATAGGGCGTCAGTCTGGAATCCAGGAACACCAGGGATGTACGAAACTTTGACCATGCCGTAAGGCATCTGGGGCCAAACCATGGCAAATGGAGTGTCCGAGTGCGGGTAACCGATATCCCGGACGGCGTCGACAAAAAAGTCTGCAATCATCATGTCGGGCTTGTATTCGGCGACTATTTCCTGCAGGCAGAAGTAGTCCGAAGTCCAGAACTGGTCGACTGTGTATTTCGGTTTGAAGTAGCCCTCGTAGCTGACTCTGGGGTCAGAAGCCTGCAGATCGCGGTACTGCTGAGCTTCGACCTCTGGGGACAAACCTGGCCCCATCGTGTGTACCTTGGTGACGAAGTTGTAGTATTTCGTCTTGACCCATTTCTCCTGACCTTGGTGGGTCGCAAATTCGACTCGGTGGCCTCGTTGCGCAAGAATCCGGCCAAGTTCAAGGACGGGGGCTGCATGGGTGAACCCTCCGGCTCCCACGACTAACAGGATCTTGCCGTGTGTTAAATGGCATTTATCGTTTTCAAGAGATTGTTGGTGGGACATGACGAGAGAGTGGTTTTGTCGGTAGAGAAAGCAATGAGGGTCGGGAATTATGATTCGGGACTGATTTCTGGGTTTATAGATGATGAGCAATTAAAAATGAAACCTAATTAGGGAATGAAATGCATGATTGCGGCTCAGGATTGAGGATTCGTGAAATGCAACTTGGAAACACTTAGACCGCCTCGAGGTGGTAGGATCTTGAAGAAGTGGAAGGTGCGAAGTCTAACCGATGCCAACATGCTTTTTTGATCGGGACCGATCGGCCGATGACCCGTCGGTGATTCCCGTCTGCCTTATCACCGCAAGCCCCTCGTACCGCAACTTCCAATCACATCAAAGAATGCATTATGATGTCTGATGTACCACAATTGCAACTACCACTAACATCTTGATACATTTAAACACAGCTAATGAGAAAGGGTATCATGTGCAAGACAAAACCAAAACCAAAAAAAAACCAAAAAAAACCAAAAAAAACCCCCAAAAAAAAAGAAGAAAAGAAGAAGAACCTCTCTACCTAGGCTTCCGACACAAAAGAGCAAACCACACATATGAAAGAAGCATAACGCAGCTGCTAAGTGCGATCCCCCCTCCCCAAGGTCCGCTCGCATTCTCAGCCAGATCAACGGCGTTCTTAAACAGCACGATCCAGGCCCTATCACCCCACGCAAAGACAACCCCTTCGCACCAGCAGTTATCAAAGAACCCAATCAGCTCAAAGAACGACGTAATAATCAGCCAGAGAGCGTTCCCGACCACCATGGTCCTACCCAGCAGCCTCAAAATCACAGCTAGCGCTCTGAACAGGTTAAACGCCAGCCCGGGCTTCCGGCCGTCGATGGCTGCTTGGTATCTGAGCAGAGCCGCCCGGGAGAAGACGGCAGAGAGCAGTAAGACGCCAAACGAGACCATGCTGACGACGCCGTAAATCAGGTAGCTCCCGCTGCGGCAGCCCAGTTTCTTGACGTCGGTCAGGTACGCGATGATGATTGCCGGGCCTGCCGTGCCCCACTGGACGAATAAAGCCGTCAGCGTTGCCCCGAGAACTTGCCACCAAAAGTCTGCATCGAGCTCGTCATTTCGCGGGTAAACGGTCAGCTCCGGGCCTGGCGTGAATACGACCGAGCCGGCCGCGAATGAACTTGAATCTTTAGACTGATCCGAGTCTCCTTTAGCTGAGCCGGCGCCGGGTCCGGGCAAACCGCAGTATTGAGTCACGGCCTTCAAGTCTGCTGTGGCCTCGAGTTCACGCAGTTCCACCGAACCCTGAACCTTTTCCAGGGCTACTGATGGACGCCGTGCGCGTGTATGTGGTGGTCCTTGATTGCCCCGACGATGTGTCTGCAGTTCCTCCGCGGCGTGCTGGAAGGTGGCGAGCAGCCTCGTGGCGTTGTGTCTCCAGGTGAATATGCGGGCGTAGTTATACACCGGCCCGGGCTTCGTTTCATCGCCGTGAATGCCGCAGCCGAGAAAGTTCAAGCCGTCTTTGGCGTCTGGATGCCCCACCGAAAAGGCCTTTTGAATATCATGCACACAAACGCCCGGGTCTGTAGCCTTGTCCGCTTCATCAGCCACGAGGGCCCGTTCCACGGCATCCGCCTTGATCTGGGTTCCCACCGTGATCCAGCCGCAAATAACAGGCACGAGCCAAGTCCACAAGGTCGAGGACGACAGCACGAGACCTTCGGCGTGGTTGCCGAGGGAGGATCCGAACGTCCCGATGATGGTCAGTATCCAAGCTGTGACCGCCACGAGAATCTGAACCACCAAAGACAAGGTGACCCCCCTCTTTGTGGCTAACAACCTGTTGCTCAGCCTCTCCCACCACGTCTCGTTGCTTTCCAACAGAACCAAACTCGCCAGCCACCCGGAGCCATACGACATCCTCAAGGGCACCTGCTGTGCGGCCTCGAGAAAGTTGCTCACATCCTTCAACCTCGGTGCCAACCCATTAGCGGGATAATCGACATGAAATCTTCTGATCTTCTCTCTGAGCCACCGCCGGTTGAAAATGGTCATCATCAGCGAGAAGGTGAGCGTCATCGGGCTGCCCACGCCCATGAAGAAGCACATGATATTCGTAATGATATCACCGGCCTCGTACGGGAGCTGGGCGGTCAAGGCGAGCCAGGGAAGCAGGTAGTTGGTCGTCCGGCCGAGAAAGGTCTGGTAGTTGAAGACCATGCCGAAGGCGGAGCGGTTGCAGTACTCGTTGCAGAGTGCTATGCTGATTCCCCAGACGTCTTCGCGCTTCCAGCCGTGGAGGTTGTTGGACACGACCCCGGGCGCGCCGCTGCGTCCGATCAGTCCCGGGATGATGTGCTGGTTGAGTACTGTTTCGGATGAATTTGCGGCTTCGTAGATCTTTTGCACGCATTTTCCGACCCATGTTTCGTGTCCCTTGAAGTCGAGGAACAGTTGTTCGAGTGTCGAGTTCATGGTGGCATTTATGCTGCGGAAATAAAAGGAAGGTGTGTCAAGTATTGGGAGAAAATATCAGCGAAGGTGAGATTAAGCAAGTGGTGGTTTGACAGATTAAAGAGCGGGACAGGAATATGCGGCCGGCGTAGATCATGTACAGTACAATCAAGACAAACTAAAATATAATCTGCTTCAACTACATGTAAAGTATGACTTGATCTCCAGTTCCAAGTTTCTTCAACAAGAAAAGCAAGTCTTTTTTCACCTCCCAGTACAATGTAGGTAGGTAGGGCTTCTCTTTAAGGCTGGAATCACGTCAGTCCTTTTTCTTCCATTCAATCCAATAATTTCCGGAAGTCAGCCACTCCCTCCCTCCCGCACAGCTGGATTTCCCCCACACTTTCTTGGCTGCTCGCGTTCCACATGTGTGTGGCAGCACGCAGCAACTAGACTACCCCTTGACACAAGAAAACGGGTAAGGCTGGCGCCAAGGTATATTTCAATTAAATCAAAGGTGGTACGGAGTAGCACGGACGCTGTTGACGACCGCTGCGCCACCACGCGCATTTTCAGCTTTAGGCACGCAAAATAGCCAACACACCTTGCGTTTGCTTGTTGTTCGATCAAGTAATAATGTGACGTAGCTGAAAGGTTTTCGTTCGCGGCGTATTTCATTTGCATGTGATGATTTTTTTATATTTTGTTTTTTTGTTTTGGGGTGATTGACTTTTGTTCCGAGTTAATTAGATAGATAAGGGGGGGGGGGAAGAGTTGGCGTTTTTATTTATTGGTCTTTTGTTGTTTGGTTGTTGCGTCTGTAATCACTCACATTATACGTATATAGATAGAGTGGTAAGGCTGGCTCGGATAAATTGGAAAGGCAGGAGGGGGGCCAATATTTAATTACATACGCCGTAGAGGGAGAAACACAAGAGAAGAGAAAATACGAAGGCTGAAGGGTAATTAAGTGTAGTTAGTGTCAATACCCAAAGGAGAAGAGAAAACTGAAGTAAGTAATCGGTAATTCTCTCCGAGTTGTTGACTCTTTCGTTTATTGATCACGCGAGCGGCGCGAGTCAACAAGGATGGAGGCAAGGGGACGGGGGGGGGGGGGGGGAGGAGATTGTGAAGTGGGGAGTGGGAAAGGGTTTCTATGTACACCAGAGTTTATTGATGCTGTACCCGTATTTAGGTATCTTGATCCCACCTTTTTATTTTTAAATGGATTGCGCTGAAAGTATAGGAAAGTTACGTGAGGTCTCAGATTGATTACACTTTTGAAATAATCACGGGATGATTCTCTAGATAGCTTTTAAAGGTGTTGGTGGGTTGGAGAGAGGATTCCACTGAATTGAGGTAGGTACCCTACCTAACCCAAAGATGTGTTCCCAGCCTGCAGGGTGCTTGGCAGGGTCCCCCTTGCCCCTGTAAACTCCACTGTTAACCTCCAACCTCCAACTCAAGACCCGAAGAACACGTCCTCTCACACTGTCAGTTCGCTTTCGGATCTGGAAGCCTCGTTGGGGGGAGGTATTCTTATCTACCACAAACCACTTCCCGGCAATAATTAGTTGGGAAAATATTCCACCAGAACAAAAAACCTATTTTGACACAAAATTTTAATTCTCTCATCTCAAAATCATGAACCGGCCCAGCGGAGTTCGGAACGGCCCGCCAGGGATAGAAAGCTGCAACAAAAAGTTTTGAAGAAAATCGTTGTCTCGGTGTGCCCAAACCCCCCGGCCCGGTTTATATTGTCTTTGGACGTCCCGCAGTTTCCCCGCAGTATGTATTCACCGGTTTATAGCGGGTATGACGGCCTCACCGAATGGTCGATTGAAGACTGAAGACGTGCGGGCCGTGATATCGGTGGAAGAACTCACAACGGACTTTTTTTTTGTCAGATCTCAATTACGGAGAATTTCATGACCATGTCGTTGAAAATATGCCCCATTTGGGAGCGAGTCGTGTACATGTATGCATAAAAGAACAAGCTGAAAATAAAATCCAGGAAATACCCTCCAAGTACAAAAGGACTTGTTGCATCCCCTCCCCCCCTCGATACCCGGACAAAAGATTGCCTGACCAGAAAGGAAAAAAAAAAAAACCATGTGCGGTATCACAGTAAGCATCGCCCCAAGGCGACCTTCAACCTCAACAACACAAACCCGCCAATCCCTCGAATCCTCCCTCTCGGAATCCCTCTCCTTGATATCCCACCGCGGTCCGGACGCCCAAGGAATCTGGATCAGCACCGACAACCTCGTGGCGCTCGCCCACGCCCGCTTGGCAATCAACGACCTCTCCCCCTCGGGCACTCAGCCGATCCACAACCCAGACAATAAGATCCACGCCGTCGTCAATGGCGAGATCTACGACTTTGACCGCATCCGCGCTGAGCTGATACAAAATCACAACTACAAGTTCAGTTCCGGCTCGGACTCGGAGCTCATCGTCGCTCTGTACGAGATCTACGGCGCTGATATGCTAGAGTTTTTCTCACGCCTGCGCGGGGAGTTTGCCTTTGTTCTTTACGATGAGACACAGAATAAAGTGATTGCAGCCAGGGACCGGTTTGGAATCAAGCCGCTCTTTTGGACGCTCGCCCCTGGTGGTCGTATACTGATGGCTTCCGAGGCCAAGGCGTTTCTCGCCATGGGATGGGAGCCGGAGTGGAACGTCAAGGCGCTTGCGAGCGGTGATTGGCAGACTGGGGAGAAGACCGTGTTTAAAGGTGTCAAGAAGATTAAGCCGGGACATTGGATCGAGGTCACGGCTGGGGGAGAGATTGTGCAGAGGCAATATTGGGATATTGAGTATAGGGATAAGGTTTGTTTTTTCCCCTCTTTTCCCCCTCTTTTTCCCCTTGTCTATGGGGGAAAAACTTTTGACTAACTGCTGCACATACACAAAAAAAAAGAGAGAGCCCGAGACTAGATCAGTGCAAGAAATGGTTAGGGGGGTCAGAGAAAAGTTGACCGAGGCGATCCGTCTGCGCCTGAGGGCCGATGTGCCGATTGGGATTTACCTCTCCGGCGGCATCGACTCGTCTCTCCTGGCCGGCATCGTGACCAAGCTGGTCCGAGAGGAAGGCATCAAGATCGGGAACGAGGATGCTTCCAGCCGTATCTGCTGCTTCACCATCCAGTTTCCTCGCGAATCTGGTTTTGACGAATCTGGTGAGGGCGCCGTTTACGCTTCACAACTCAGCCAAATTAAAACAATCCGAGAGGCTAATGTACGGTGATATTTGTAGACGTCGCCGAGAGGACCGCCAACTGGCTCGGAGTCAAGGTCATCAAAAAGGAAATGGACGAAGCCACGCTCGCCGAAAACTTTGCAGACGCCGTTTACCACACCGAGCACCACCAGATCGACCTAAATTTTGTCGGCAAATTCGCCTTGTCGACGGTGCCGCGGGAGAACGGCTTCAAGGTGGTGCTCACAGGTGAGGGCTCAGACGAGCATTTTGCCGGCTATCCCTTCTTCGTCGGCGACCTCCTGCGCGAGCCAGATCTGGCCATGCCCAGCGACGAGCTCTCCGAGGATGCCCAAACCCGTCAAGCGCTGCAAGAAAAGGACAACATGCAGCTCCAGATGTTCATCACGCGCGCCGGCGTCATCAGCCCCAAGTGGGAAGACAGCGAGGCGATGAGCAAGGTCAACGGAGTGAGGATCCTGGGGTGGGTGGCAGCGCTGCAGCCCGCTCTCCACATATTTGCCCCCTGGGTGCGCCAGGCTTGGAGCGGCGTCGACGGCATGCTGGAACTGACCAAGCAAATGTCCCCCGAGGCCCTGGAGAAGATCCAAAACAAGTGGCACCCGCTCCACGCGAGCCAGTATCTCTGGTCCAGGACCGTCCTCTCCGACAACCTCCTCACGTGCTTGGGCGACCGCAGCGAAATGGCCCACAGCATCGAGGCTCGGCCCCCGTTCCTCGACCATGAGCTGGCCGAGTATGCCAACGCGCTGCCGCCCAGCGTGAAGCTTGCATATACCCCCGAGAGAAACAAGGACCGAAGCACGGGTCTCCCCTGGGATAACCACAAGCCCGTGACGGACCTCTTCACCGAGAAGTGGATTCTTCGCGAAGCGGGAAAGCCCTTCATCACTCAAGAGCTGTTCGAGAGGAGGAAGCACCCATACGTCGCACCCCACGTCTGGCCGAAAGATGGACCGCTTCACACCAAGCTCAAGCAGATATGCACCAGAGAGGCCGTCAAGAACCTTGGTTTTGTGGATTACAGCGTCGTTGAGGGCGCGCTTGCAAAAGCGTTCGAACCGGGCCAAGATGGCGGCTGGTTCAGAGTCCTTCTCATCACGGGCGCCTGGATCACTCTTGGTGAAAGGTTCGGAATTAAGAAAGCTTCAAGATAAGAAGGGTATCCAATATATACACAGATATATACCTAATATAAAATCCCACTCTGTAGCCCAAATCCAGCCAAAAAGAAAATTCCATCACAAAAGATAAAATCTCTCTCAATTCAATTTTCAATATAAACTGGTTCTTTTACCAAATCATGCCATGACTCTTCCTCCCGATATTGAGCTCCCCGTTCTTCTTCTTTTGTCGTACCATATTTCCCTTGAGAAGATCTTTCAGACCCATAAAGCAGATACCGGCCATCGCGGCACCCATGACCAAGGCAATCAGCAGAATAACGATCAACGGGTAATACAAGCACACATGCAGGAAGTTTTCCCACCCGCCGCCGGGGACTTTATGGCCCATCTCGCCACTAACCTCAATAGAAGCCAGCGTGACCTGCATCGAGTTCAGTATGACCGAGCAGACGGCAAAAGCAGTGATCAGCGGCGCCAGAATGTGCGAAAGGAACGACCCCCACTGCGGCAGCAAGTGGAAGTAGGCCAGGTTCCACTTGAAGAGCATGGTGGTCCGGTTGATCCTCGACAGCCTCAGCTCGCCGTAGTGGTACCGCCTGTTCACGTGGTCGTCGCCCACGAGCGAGAACGGATTTATAAACTCGCACCACTCCTCGTAGGTTGGGAACTCGCCGTCGTCCTTTTTCGGGACCAGCTTGTGCTTGTTGCACGCCAGATCATAATCGACCTCGAACCGGATGAGGTAGTAATAACTTCTCATGAACCCCAGAGACGCTTGGTACAGCTCCTTGTCGGAATCCCTAAGGTATTCCCAAAACGCCTGCGAGTAAAAGTATTGCGGGATGGGCTTGATGAAAATCGAGTTGTAGTACCACACCAGATGAAGTCCAGGTTCCTCGTCGACTATGATCTCGCGTGCGTGGGCGCGTTGGTGATGCAAAGGCATAATGTGATCATATGAAGGAGTCTGAACAAAGACGTAGCGCATCCATGGAAGGAGATCGTCGAGGCCGGGTGTAAGATGGTACCGACGAAGATAGCCGGGCAGCGTCCCTTCTTCGCCATCGGCGGTGGGCCTCACCATCCCAAGACGGATGCGAGGCTGGCTAGGAAGGTATTGTTTTTTGGGGTCTTTAGCTTTGAGAATCATTTGTTGCGGCCTGGACCCGGGTTGAAGCTCAATATGCTTGTGCTGGTTGACATCTTCGGTGGTCTGCTCGGTTTTTTCTTCCACACTACCACGATGGGCAGTAGCTGCCACATATTCTAGTTGGTTATTGAAGTCCAGCCCCTGGGGCAGCCCAGTGAAAGGAGCTTGCGTGTTTGCACGTCCAAACTTGTGGGGAGGAAATTGTCTGGCGGTCTCATGGGCGTCGATTTCTGCGAAGGTAAGGGCGCGTTGCGGTGGCACCATGGTTTCGCCGATTGTTCAAGCTAGGAAGCCTGGGAGCTGTGGTTGGGAAGCCGGAGTTCTTTGTAGCGGGGCTTCGATTGGTGTCGCGGCCGCGGTGATCTAGTTCGGTCGATCAGTGCAGTAAGAGGTCAAGCTGAGCGATGGCGTTTGGCGTGAAGAAAACACAGTAGAGACGGACATTGACAGTTATACCGTGCTCAATGCTGGCTCATATGATGTTGATGCTCGAGAGTGTCGAGACCCGTCATTTTGAATCAGCTGGAACTTCTTGTTGGCGGCAGAACATGGCACGGGGCTGTGTGCAGGGATCGTGATACCCATGTCCATCTTAGCGGCTGGGCAAGCAGATCGAGCTTGCTACAACGCTGCAAGAACCGCCAACATGCGCCGTGCCGGCGGGAACCTGCAGAAGTCCCACTCGGCTGAGACGAAACGGGCTGACAACAGCAAAACCGCTTGTCGTGGAGGGCGGCAAGGAGAGTACAAACAACAGGAAGTTCAGAACAGGTGCTCACTAGCAAAGTGAGGAAACAAAGCTTGATGCTGTGAGGAGTCAGCAAGAAGCCAAAACCCATTCACTAAAGACTCTAGTCTCGACGAAGACTACAAACAAGACCAGTAGACTAATCGAAGGTGGCTGCGCAGCGGCTTGCCCTTGGCGAATTCATCTGTGCGGCCGAAAATAGCGGCCGATCCCGGTCATACAAGTATGCATGAACGGTTCTGAGGCTCAAAGTCAAATGAGGCAGAACTGAGGGGCAATAAACAAAGGTCCAGTACAGGAGGACTTCATTCCAAAAAAAAAAAAAAAAAAAAAAAAAAAAAAAAAAGAGGGGGGTCTCTCACTTTTCGGACCCAACTCATATGCATGCAGATGTGTGCCTGGTACAGCAAAAAGTGATGGATGAAAAAACGGTATCCACAAGAATTTCATCCAACAAAGTTTACTCACTGTCTCCCAGTGAGATTTATCACGTCAAATTTCCTCTTGACACCTCTTAGGGGTGGACCTAGAGCTTGAGGCTGTACTTTGACAGGACGGGAGGCTTTGTTCAAAACTCCAGACTGGACGCGTGGAAGCGCGGTTGGCCCCTTGCCAACACGATTTGCGGTGAGGGCAGGACCCGCGATGGAGACCATGCTGACGTCGTCCCAGCAAAGTTTGGTTGGTAGAAGGTGAGGACATTACTGCAGAGCCCCTCTTTTTTCTTCTTTTTTTTTGCCCCACGGCCGCCTGACAGGCGTAAATCTGATGCTTTGAACATTGCTGTTCTTGCCATGGCCTTTGACGCCGAACGAGATGCACTGCATGAAGGAAGCGCTGCTCTGGAAGAGGCAGACATTGGTCTCCCACTAGGCCATACCATCGAGGTATTCAAGTTGTTGTGAACCATGTCCGAATATTTACCGATTGATGTTAAAATTAGCTCTGCGATGTTGGCTGCCTTACGTGGCGTGTTCAGAGCTTCGGATGCCCTGGGGATACTAGACGAAGGTGCCTTTGCATCTGGTGTTTCCTTGGACAGAGCCGAAGAGGGAGTGGGCTCGGCAGTTGAAGCCAACTCGGCTTTCTTTTCCCTTGCTTGACGTTGGTCTTTGAGCATTTCATCCCAGGCTGTCTCAATACGGTACCTAATCTTTTCCGGTATATCCTTTGGATTTATGGCTGCCATAATTATCTGATTGTATATGATACCAAAGATTCCATAGCCAGGTGTGTTTCGAGTCTGTTGTTGCAGTGCTATGGTGGAGTTAAGGGTGCGGTTGTCTGACTGGGGTCGGCATTCTCTTGACGGGCTGAAGAGGCTGTCACGTTATTGTTATATGGCGAAGTAGAACCCCAATCAGTTTGATAGAAGTGTGTTGACTCCAGCAGGAGTTGGAGAAGAGGGTCTGGGAAGCAAAGATGTTGCCGGTGTGGGCAAGAAAATTTGGGGTCGTTTCACCGCCCACTGCTGTCCCACCTCATATGGGTGTCTTCGGGAAAAGGGGGTCGCATATGTTTGGCCATATAAATGGGGTACAGGCGTAAATTGTTGATGATGTTGCGGATGAACGGGTTGTGTCATGGCCGGGATTTGATGTGGCACCGTAGGTTGTGTATGTGAGGGAGCAGGTGCCGAATGGCTATGTGGCCATGCTGCTGTCGATGTCTCTTAATATAGAATATTGTCCACCACTTTCCCCTCAGGCTCAAGGATATCAAGATGCACAAGGTTGACAAAATCGGCATCACCCAATACGGCCTCCAGCTTAGTGTAATCGAGCTTGGCAAGGGATGGCGTTTTGTGGGTTCCACCACGAAGGCCTGGTTCCCACGTCCCGCAGAAGATATGACTCGAGGAGGGCGCAGCAAAAGGTGAAGGTATCGAGGGGTCAACAACGACAGTTTGATGCTTTTCGAGAACTCCAATGAGGTTTCTAAGAGAGGGAAACCACAAAGAAGAAAACTGTTTAATGTAGATGAGATTTGCAGCTCCTGCGATCTTGATATAGAGACTTCACAAGAGGTCTTCAGGATGCCTTCGAAGACTATTAGGAACCGCTAATGCAAATGATTTCTGGTTGATGTGCTTCTCGGCAAGCGGGATGAACCTGTTCAAGTCAGTCAACCGGGCCAAAATATAACAATAATAGAGGATAACAGACTGGGACTTTAAAGCATCGGCGGTTGAAGGTGACATGGGTGTGGGAAGGTCCTCTGGGTATTTTTTGACGTCGGTCAATGGCTTCTTTCCGCAGACCAAAGACGCAAGGATGTCATTCAACTCATAGCATATGCCGGATTTGAGATCTTGAAAGCCATCTTTTCCAATTGAGCCACCAGGTTGACTGAGTTATTGGGACCCAAAACGCGTTGGCGTGGAGCAGGCATGGTGGATGCCGCCGAAACGCGGGGTTTGCAGTCGGATTCATCGTCGCTGATAATGGCAAAGGGGGAAGCATACTTTATGGAGTTAAGTTGATGAGCGCCGCTTGGTGCTCCCCTCCAGAAGCAGTGTTGTTTTTCTGTGAGGGTGGCATTTTGAGGCGTTTGAGGCGTGATAGGGCAGGCGCTGCCACTGGAAACTCAGTGCCGAACCAAACTGGGAAACTTTACGGATTTAGACGCTCGTGAGATTGGCAGGGTTCCGACGGGAAGTGCTTGGGTCATTTGATGGGTTAGGTTTTTTTACGTCATGTTCTTTCTTTCTCTTTTCACAACACCACAACATTTACCCAAATGTTTGCGACTCAATGATAGCATTTCGTCTTCTTTACTACCCTTTTTTCACTTTCTAACGGGATAAACTTGGCAACTCCCAAGTTTGTATGCACAGAGTACACATATACAACGTCATTATCCAGCCTTTTGGACATCGACCCCCTCCTCATCCACAATGGCTGATGTTGAACATTTGAGTTTCGCCCTAAAGCGCCACATCCTCCCGAGGTTCACGCACACAAAAAATTTTATTCCGAAGGAGAAAAAATATACTCTAAAGGGGAAACTTGTACAAGCCAAAATCCATCAAACCACAACCTCACGAGAACTCACCACAGAATCCGGAGCCGCCTTTACCACTGGATGAACCTCCTGAGGTCGTTGTACAGTTTCACCCCTTCTATCGGCATCTCCAAGCACAAAACCAGCGGGAAGCTCATAGTTCTCATCAAATTGTTTCATGACTTTCAATGCGGAGCCCACCATATCATGTTCAAATGTGAACTTGAAGGTCTCTGCAATACTCCCTGTTATAGCATTGATGATATCAGTCAGTACCATAACAAAATTCGATCTCATAAGATATCAACAACCGGACTCACTTGGCACCTGCCCCTCAGGGAAATATTTGGTCAGTTCCTCAGAAATCAAATGCGTCTGATCCTGCCCCACATTGCTCAGGATCTGGATAGCGGCAGCTCTGTTACGTCGGATCTTCTCATAAAGTGCCAACCGCTGAGGGATCTCTTCTGAGCTGCAAACTCCATGAAGAGCAATACCGAGTGCACATCCGTCTTCGATACCTTGCGCGCCACCTTGTCCTTGGTCTGGTGTTTAATTGTTACGTTAGGAATTGTATTGGATGTGAATGGCAGGATAGTATTGTAAACTCACGAGGCAACATCGGATGGGCGGCATCCCCTGCCAATACCAGCCGGTCTCGATACCACGTTGGGATTGGGGGTCTATAGAGAAGAGGCCAACGTTTGATATCGGTTGCTTTGCTAGCGAGTTGTTAGCAGTGCGACTAGGCATATCAATATATAGTTTAAAAAAAAATCCTACTTGACTACAGCCAGCAAGCCGGGATGAAAGCCTTTGAATCTTTCCAAAACATGCGATTTGTCAACTGCTGCGAGGTAGTCTTCTTTTGTTGCCCCTTCCATGTCTTGATCAAGGTAGAGGGCGACGAAGTTGTGAATCTTGCGGCTGTTGCAAGTTTAATATTAGAATGAAATTCAACTTGGAGTTTTTGGTGACTCACTCGCGGCATGGATAAGAAACAAGTCTTCTGCTTGAAGCATTGTCAGTCATGACTCTCGTGGTGACTTTTTCTCCAGTTTCCCCACGGTGCCACCACTGTGTCTCTGGATCCTCCTCTAGGACCGCTGCTGGAATCAAAAACCGATAGCACATGTTGTAATGGGCTGGAGATTCTGGCCTAACAGTTTTCTCAAGGACGAACTCGGCTGCTAGGGAGTGAATGCCGTCTGCACCGACGATTAGGTCACCGCGAACGGCCGTGCCGTCGGCGAGCGTGATCGATGCAGCTTCTGGGTCCTTGACAAGGTGTTAGGAGGAATGAGGCTGAACAACGGTATTAAAATGCAACATACATATATTACAGCTGCCGATTGCAGATGCACGGTTGCCGGTCGGCCTGGACCCGAAGGATTTGTGGCCATGTTCTTCAACATATCGTGCAAATCAACACGGTGAGCAAGCCAAAGATCGACTCCTCCGTATCGAGAACGATTGACGTCATGCGAGACCAAAGTCTGCGTCTGCAACGTAAAGGGATCGATAAAAGCCTGTGCGTGAGCCCTCACAAAATGTTCCTTGCGAGGGTCAAGACCCCAAGCCAATAGGAAACGACCGACATTTGGAGGAACTGTGATTGCGGCCCCAACTTCTCTATTCAACGATGATCGTTCGTACAGATGAACGGAATGACCTGCCCGTCTGAGAGCCACGGCCGCTGAAAGACCGGCAATGCCAGCTCCCACGATGATGATGTCCAGAGGCATGCTGAGATGTGCTTGCCTGATAGATCCAACCTGGAAGTCGAAAGGGAATCTGCAACAGACGAGAAATGCAGCCTCATTATAGGTTGGGGGGATGGGTCAGTAGAGGTTTGAATGAGAGCAGAGAGCGTGGCAACACGTGAACCAACTGCATATGCTGCATTCAACTATGGATGGATGGGCCGATGGCTCTCGTTGGCGTGTGATAATCGTCACGATGCATGGTCCCTGTATGGCCCCTGTTCACAACCCTCTCTTACGCGATACAGTGGCCTTTTCCAACCTGGAACGGACAGGGTCTAGGCCAACGCCACCTCAGTCAAAGGTGGTATGTACGCACGTCATTGCGAATTCCTTTTCACACCCCCTTTGGGGTACCAATCATACCATGCAAGGAAAGCCAGACCTTTATCTCCTTGGAATCAGCGGGTTTGCTCCATGGCTAGACGCTGACACATAGATGCACGCCTGATCCTGCATTGCTGCGGCGTGGTCAAAGTAACCTTGGGACTGTCTGAAACCCCACGCCGGCATTTTGTCCAAGTCTCCGTCCATTGGCTCGGTGTTCCGTCTCGGCTGGTTATCTGTGTAACTTCAGATTCAATGTTGGCTGTAATTAGATGCAGGACTCGGATGGGCGGGCCAGGTGAGGTACATGTATGTCTGGAAGTGGTTCAATTTACATACCGTCTATCAGTCCTTCCTTCCCATTCCCTTCCATCTGCTATGCCCCGGCAACTCGGACCTTCAGAGTTTTCAAAATTTTTATTCGATTCCGAGTCCACATCATGGCAGAATCGATTCAGAAAGAGCAACTCACGGTCCTGGCAGCGGAAAAGGTACCCGAAAATGAAGAAACCGACGAGCCGGTCCCACGCTTGCACGCCAAAACCTTTCTGGCAGTCATTGCCGTCGGGCTGATTTACATGGCTCAACTTGTGTCACTTATTGGTGCTGGAGCTGTAAGTTATTCAACACTCGTTCAGTTTTCGTCGCTTCCAAGTTTGTTCTGACCACCGTCGCTTTCAAATAGCAAGGACAGACTATTGCTGCTCATTTTCATGACACCAGCAAAGTGGTGTGGTTTTCGGCACCTATCACCATCCTGACGGTGGTTCTGGGTCCAATCGTTGCGCAAGCAGCCGACTACTGGGGTCGAAAGTGGCTCCTTGTCATCTTGACCCTTTTCGGTGCTGTCGGCTCTGTTGTGGTTGCTCGTGCCACGAGTATCAATATGCTCATTGCCGGATTCACCATCATCGGCGTGGCCTTTGGTGCCCAGCCATTGCTTCACGTCATCACCTCTGAAGTTTTACCAAGACGATGGAGGGCTTTTGGTCAGGCGTCAGACATGGTCTCAAATGCGCTTGCCAGTATCCTAGGCCTTTACGTTGGCGGCGCCCTCAATCGAACTTCTGACCCAGCATCAGACGGTTTCCGGTACTACTTCTACATGACGATGGGACTCTTTTTGGCAGCAGCCCTCTTATGTGCCATCGTGTACAACCCGCCGCCACTGTCCACCCAAACTGAGTTTACAACAACTGAAAAGCTCAAGAAGTTGGACTGGATTGGATACTTCCTCCTGGCCGCAGGCCTGGTGCTCTTTTCTGTGGGTCTCTCATACTCCAAGAATCCCTACGAATGGTCCGATGTCCGCGTCTCGGGAACATTCGCCATCGGACTCGCCATAGCCATTTCCCTCGCAGTTTATGAGACCTTTTTCAAGAAAGATGGAATGTTTCATCACGGTCTCTTCACTGGGAATCGCAATTTTACCATTGCAACGCTTTGTGTCTTCTCCGAAGGAGTGGCATTCTTTGCTGCCAACACTTATTTCGCCTTTCAGGTCAACGTCCTCTATGAGAGTGATGCACTCCTAGTCGGCATTCGATACAGTCTCATGATGATTACCTCGGCCTTGGCCGCTTGTCTGACTGGTTGGTATTGTGCTGCGGTACGCAAGGTGCGCTGGGCGACCGTCCTATCGTTCCTCCTCTTTACGGCTTTTTTTGCCGCCATGGCAAACACGAACCGCGATACAAATACCCAAACCTGGGGATATCCCGTCATCTTGGGTGTAGCCCTTGGCATGACCCTCACCACGCTCGTCACTGTTGCTCAACTTTCTACGCCTCCTGAGCTGATAAGTGTCGCGAGCGGCATAATTATCAGCGTTCGCTCGCTTGGTGGCACCGTTGGCCTTGCCATCTATAACGCACTTTTCGTATCTGCTATGAGCCACGTTGGAGATAACATTGCGGCCGCTGTCATACCAAAAGGATTCCCCTCTGAAAATCTTGGCCCTTTAATCGCCGCTCTCACCGCTCACAACAACACTGCTCTCTCCGCAATACCAGGAGCTACCCAGGGGATCATTGGCGCCGGTGCCGGCGCCTTGCTAGACACCTTCGTTGTGGGTTTCCGTCATGTTTGGATCGCCGGTTCCTGCTTTGTTGCCGTGGCTGCTATCAGTAAGCTTTCCGTGCTCCCTCTCTCTTGATATTCCGATCTAGTGAGGAGCCAAACTAACACACGATGGTTTAGTCGCCGTATTTCTCTTTGATCCGACCAAAGAATTCAATATGCATATCGACTATCCGATGGAAAAGGAAGAGGAATTGTATTCGGCGTGATTTAAATTTTGGAAAACAATCATTTTGGGCTATTCATTTTGGATATAAAACTGTGTTCTCTCCGTATTCAATCCTAGCTTTACCCTGGTCTTAACCTACTGAGCTTGCCCAACTTGTCGTCACTTGAATCAGTTTAGATTCTGCTGAAGTTTCAAGAGCTTAGGCGCCGGGGTCAAACGACCTCGTGAACCTGTTGGCGTGAATAACCCATGCGTCCTCAGGACGCTGGTAGGCACATGATCACCTCTGATGTTTGGTTCACCAGGCAACAACTTTCATCGCAGCTTGAACAAGAAAAACAAGGGGAAAAAGAGCAAAAAGATTGGTACGACTGGGAGTCGAACGCCAAAAGGAAAGCGAAGGGAATTGTATCTTTGAAACTTTGAGCATTCTAACAATTGTAACGCTTGCTAACTGCACCAAACGCTCTGGAGTATTTGAAACAATAATATCTGCTACTTCGCTGGTAGGGTATTCCTGGAAGGTAGTATATATACCTATCTCACTTCAAGTTGACCTCCAACGACTCGGAACGCTCCGGCAGATAATCCACACCAGCAAGTGACCCGATGCCAACAGCAAAGTGAATGTGCAGCCGGCCGTGGGTATTCTTCTTAGCTATCAAAGTCTAATTTCGTCGACAAAGACAGAACGATACAGCTTTCGATTTCCATCTCGAACGCTCAGTAAACATACATGGCAGGCGTTTCCCTTCCTATCCCTCGCAAATGCCACCTACTTAATGACAACTCTATTAAAATACTCATTCGCTTATTTCAATCCAACTCGCAATTCGAGCTGGAGTCAATTGAATTTCAACAACATTAATTTTTACCGAACATCGAGCTTCTTCAACTCCCTCCCTCATCTTTAGCTTTCCTCCTGTGAAGAAAGAAGAAGCAAGCAAGGCCAAGCGCACCAAATTCGCAGTAAAAAAGAGCCTTCGGGTTGCACGGGGCGAATGCAAGAAACTCTTCGTACCTATTGACCTCAACACCACACTTCTCAAGCAACAGAGTTGTCGTCGGCAATGAATATAACCTCAAAACAATATTGATACGAGCAGCAAATCCTCTGTGGCGCAATTGGCTAGCGCGTCTGACTGTTAATCAGGAGGTTGGAAGTTCGAGCCTTCCCGGAGGAGTTTGTTTTTTTGCTTCATTTTTTTATTGGATGGGATTCTTGGATTTAACCGAGCCCCTGACCCCTTGTTTTCTTGCAGGAAATTCAAGAGACACAATCTCACAAACATACACAAACAAGCCAAACGAATTGATCCCAAATACTGCCAGTACAGAAGAGACCCTTTCTTTTCTTTTTCTTCTTCTTTTTTTTTTCGTTTAATTAGTTCTTCTACTCTCACAGGCGATATCATTGTGTCCCGGTCTCCTCTCCTCTCTACATTGATCTTACCTCTCTTCCGCTCCGAGTTCCTCCGGCGGGCATGTACAGTACCAGTTGGGCCGTGTATCGAAAGAACATAGCTTGTGAAACTAGATGATGCTACGTTAACCTGCCAGATTTCATGATGAAAACTTTGAAGCACCGCACACAAAAAATCTGGTCATATGCAGTAAACCGCGTTTTATCAGGCAAACTAATTTCTTCACTGTGTCCCCTTCTCACGGGCGGCAAAGTGCACAGGCAGACCCGTTGTTGTACAATAAAAAAAGAATAAAAAACCAAAGATCTCAAAGCAAACTACACATCTACCCGGATCTTTCAGGAGAGCCCCCCATCGAGGTTGGTGGTCCGTCGGCTCAGGGGGATCACAGTGTAAGGTGACAACTCAGAGACGGAACCACTCTGTCATCACCATTTCCTCATTTGTGTTCAACAGTTTTGGGGTTCAACAGAGCCTTCCTCAACATGTACGAGAAAAGGTAGTAGTGATGATACACACATCTCCCGATGGGTTGTTGTGGGACATCAAACGGTCTTTCCCTCCGGTGATTTCGGTGTGGAGGGAGATAAAATGGGTAGAATCCCAACAAAGAGAACTTGGGTTGATTCTTCTTTCCATTTTACTTTTTTTCTCTCTCTTCGTGTTAGAGAAAGAGGACCTCATACTCTTGTTCCTCTACTGCGAACATATACTTGAATACACCCTTGAACAAAACAGGATGAGACTCCTCATCCCTATTAGCGCCTTGTTGCTGGGCCTCGCCGACAGCCAGAATCTCTCTGGTCAGCCGGCGTGTGCTGTACGTCTTCTTTCTTCGGCCCTCGGCTCTCCTGTCCCGTTAAAACATGACATATCTGACAAAAACCCCAGACAAGCTGCATCATCTCAGCCGTCCAAGCAGCAGGCTGCCTCCCCCAGGACCTAAGCTGCCAGTGCGGCCCAACAAAAGCCGTAATCGGCGCCAGCGCGGCCCCTTGCCTCCTCGCAGCCTGCACGGGAACTGAACTCGTGCAGGCCCAGTCGGCAGGCAACGCGCAGTGCTCAAGCTACTCCGCTACCGCCACCGCAGCCGTTGCCGATAACCACGTCGGAGTCGTCCTCGCCAGACCTACACGCGGCAATACCTTGTTTGATGATAATAACAACGACAACAACATGGAAGAAAACCTCCTCCTCAACGCCAGATCAGAGACAACTCCCACGCTCTGGGTCGCCAGAGACCATGAAGCTCCATCCAACCCTCTCGAGGATCTTGACAAACGCCAAATCAAAGTTCCGTCCTCCCCAGCTAGATTAAACGCAGTGTCAATCCCCACGGGGGTGGTTCCTTTCGACATTAAAAAGTTCGAACCGGAACCTAATCCGCCCCCTCGTCCTCTCATTGAAGAGGAGGAGGAGGAATCTAAAGACTCTCCTCAGAGGCAGCCTGCTGAAGATTACCGAATCACGATGGGCATGATACCTGAAGTTGTTCAGCTGGTTCAGCAAAAAGGAGTATTTCCAGCAATGGCCACCGCCGCGCCTGCCGCTCGGGATCATGTTTTCGGCAGGAGTGATGACGAGGATGAGGACGAGGATGAGGAAGATGATGACACTGATGATGTTTTGTTTGTTGCACAGGTCAAGAACGGCGGCAAGAATGATGGGAATGAAAATGAGCAGCAGCAGGAAAAGAAGAGGTTCGTGGTCGTTACGCTTGTTCCTGTCCAGAAGCCTCGGGCCACGCAAGAGAGAGAAGAGGGACTCGTAATGATGCAAAAGGGGGAGCCAACGACGGTTGATCAGCAGGGTCTGTTTATGCCTCTTGAGGCAACAGTTCCGGACGTCGCTATTAATACGATGCCACTCAGAGAGGAGGAGGAGGAGGAGGAGGAGGAGGTGAATATGACGGTGGTTCATGATGTTGGTCAGAAAAAGGTGGAAGCGGAAAGGGACAACAGAAACGCTTACACTTGGTTGCAGGTCAACAAGGCCGAGAAAAGCATTAGCTTGCTGCCAGTCAATGCTGAGACAACCAATAGATTGTTGCCGGTTAATGCCGAGGCCAGTAATACTTGGTTGAAGTTGTTGAATGAGGCGGCGGTGGCTACCACTTCGACGGGTAGGGTAACGACCACATATACCAGCACGAGCACAAGTACTTCTACCGTTACCTCGACTGTTCACTCTGCGAGTACTGGCGCTGCTGCTGCTGGTGCTGCCAAGTTGGGTGGTGGTGCACTTGGTGGGTTGTTGGGTGTGGTGGGTGTGATGGTGTTTGGCATGTAACTTAGATGGGGCATGGATATCAATCGCGACTGCGAAGGGCAAGGTGAATGAAGTGAGCGGACTGGGTGGGTTCTAGTTCAGTAGTAAAGACGGATCAATTCGAGTTTCATTGCTTGATGTGTTTAAATATCTCTTTCTTGAACCCTTTACGCAAGCTTCGTCTTCTCTCCAGGCACAAGCCACAACACCTTATCACTTACCCCTTCCTTCTCAAACGACTTCTCCAGCTCGGGCCGCTTCTCAGCAAAATGACCCCACGAATCAAAGTGCATCGGCACCAAGACATCAGCCTCGATATCACGAAACAGCTTGGATGCTTGAGCACCGTCCATGGTGATTTGAAGTGGTCCGTCAGGAAGAGGAGCAGTGGCCTTGCCAATATTGAGAAGGGCAACTGAGATATCTAATAAACAAATATTAGCAAAACCCTGAGATACATGCAGAAAAGCTGCAGAACTCACGAAACTGCTCCTTCATCTTAGCCAGCTCAGGAAGATAATTAGTATCCCCCGAAAAGAAGATCGCGTTGGGTTTACCATCCGTCTTGCCGAACGATGGCTCGGTCAGGATGAAACCAGTGACCTCACCTCCAGGAAGGTGTTCACAAGGAGTACCGGTTACTGAAAAGTGATGATGCCCAATTTTCAAGGAAAGCGTTTCCCTGAATCACTCGTTAGCAGAGATGCTAAACAACACAAGTCGAAGCCTTCTTACCAAGGCTTAATGGCCCTGACCCCAGGCCTGGGAGCAAGTTTGTTAGCTCCGTCGGGGGTGGTGAGCACATGTCGACCGTCTAAGAGCTGGCGCCCTGGCTCATCAAGGTTATCGGGATGGTCCTCATGAGACAGGAGGACTGCGTCAATAGGGGGGAGATCGGCGAGGCCCAGGGCGGGAGTGTCGCTGTTTCGCAAAACGACGATACCGAGGTCCCATTCGGAACCAGCCGGTGAGAAAAAGGGGTCTGTGATGATATTGACGCCATCTAAATGGAGAATGGCAGTAGCTGTGCCAATGTGAGTGATGCTCAGGGGAGCATCAAGGTTGATGGAAGGCGCCATTTCGTAAACACTGCTGAGCTGACAACACCCAAGTCTTGTTGGACTGTGGCCAGAGGGAGAGGGGGTTTATATAGACTGCTTCCCAACTCTGCCAGTGCAGACGGAATCATCTTAATTATGAAGTAAGTACAGTGTAGTGCAGTACATGGTTCGTGAAGAGATTACATGATCATGATGTCGTTCATGGGCGCTCCCGGTTCCAATCACTGTTTGCTGAACCAATTTCCATGCATCTCTGCAATGCTTGGCGGAATATGTATCCAAATCGGGTTAGATGCGGAGCATTCTGGAGTGCGCATGTATGTAATGCAGGTGAGTATATAAATGGTAACCTGCGATGCCGTCTCATGCCGGCCTAGATCTCATCATGTCACTATGCTGTTCTCGGACACAAAACCCGCCAAGTCCATCTAAAACATGAAGGTTAGGAGCAGAACGATATGCCAGACCTGCCGGACACGCAAGATCAGTGTAGGTCATGAGTTCGACTCAGCATCTGCACTTTGCTTACCAATCTCAACAGTGCGACGGCAAAACTCCATGCACTCAGTGTCTGTTTCGGGGTCTGGAATGCCCAGGGTATCCTTCGACGTGGACCTTTGTCCAAAACAATTCAGACACCAAAATCAGCATTGCCAAGACTGTTTCTCCGTCAAAAAGAAAAGGCCATGCTCTGATCGACCCCTCAAAGCCTCGGGGTAGGCTTAGAACCCGGAAGTCGGTAGTAGAGGCCACAGCTCCCGAAGCGTTGTCACTGGACTACCTCATAGACACCATCGTTCAAGGTTACGTCCCGGGCCAGAATGTTGCTGCCAGTATCGATGAAACCACCCCTCGGATTTGTGGTACGTGGAATTCCGAACCTTGTGCTTCATAACTACAGCCGACCTGAAGGTTGAGAAACTGATGGCTGTGTAAAGGTGCCTGGGCTGAAGTACTCCCTGACCTTGTAAGAATCGAGGCCAATCCAGTTCTGGTTGCAGCAATAAAAGCCTTTGCGCTCTCTATACGGGTTGGGGGGCCGAAACCAGCCATTGACAAGCCCACAGCAGTTGAGGCGTACAGTTCGGCGCTGCGATCTGTCAACGATGCGCTCCAAACCCCCGCAAGCTCTTCAACCACTGAGCTCGTAGCTGCTGTCATGTGCCTGCTCTTTGCTGAACTTTTCTTACCAACATCTCTTGAGAGCTGGACTGCCCATCTAGAGGGGCTAGGTGATCTGATTCAGACCTGTCAACCACAAGCCTATGCGTCTGGCATAGCTCATCGTCTCTTTGTTGGAGCAAGGCCAGCTCTGGTATGTTTCCCGAATTCCCCTGGTTCGTCAGTGAATGCTCAGCTGATGGGACTTTCGCAGATTGTGCTTGGGATCCAGTCCAGAAGACCGTGTTTCCTAGCCCTGGACCAGTGGCGACGCGTTCCTTTCCAAGAAATCACGCCTTCCCCAGTGCAAGCCCTCATGGGCGAAGCCGCAATAATCCCGAAGATCCTGGAGAACCTAGACAAAAGAGGGGATCTAGACCGGGAAATGGCAAAGGTCACCTCTGGTAAAACCCTGACTGGACTTTTGGCTTTGCTCGAACGACTAGAGTCATGGGCGGTCGATTTCCGGTCCTCATCCGAAGCCCCTCCCTTTTGGTGCGAGCCCGCAGGAGGGGTGTACGGCAGAGGACGTATTTGGTTCAAGGACTTGACGGCAGCGAACGGTTTCACACATTTCTGGGCCTTCAAGGTGATTTGCCTAATCAATATCGAAAGGCTTCTGGCTTCCTATCCCGAGTTCACGGCCAATGTCCGACTCCCGGAGCCATGCGTGTTCGACGAAACAAAGAAGCTATCGATCATGATGTGTCAAAGCATCGAGTACTTGATGCAGGGCGACATGAAGCTGTTTGGGCCGACATCAGTTGTCTTGCCTCTTCAAACGGCGTATGAGACGTTCCGGGCAGGTGGTGATCAGACCAAGAGTGAGTTGGATTGGTGCAGGGAAATATTGAAAGATGTATTTCGAGGCTATCATTTTTTGACTTTATTCTTTGACGAATATCGAGTTCAATTTTGATACTCATTTTTTTCACGTTTCAATGTGACGGTTCTCAATCAGAGAAGAATGAAGATGATGATGATGATGCACGTGTAAAAGATCCATGCTCGAAGCATTGACTGCCGAACAGGACCCACCTTTCAGCTCTAACAAGCTGCAGCCCCAGCTCTTGCCAGCTGGGACGGGCTGCCCCCGCCCAATGTCAGTTGGACCCACTCTTGCAAGGCAACAGAAGCTTGGGTAAGCTCCCAGCGACAGCAGCGTGCATTCACCACCGCTGGAGCCAGCATCCACAACCCGGAACCCCAACTGACATCGAACAGCAGCAGCCTTCCATTTCCCAACCAATTCCATCTTCCACCATAGTCTTTTCTTGACCGAAATTATCACGGCAGAAAATTAAACAGATAAAAATCTATCGAGAGCACCAACAAGAACCCCGCTCGTTCGCAAACATGTCGTCAGATCAAGAGCGCGAGCACGCCCTCGCATCCTTCAAGCAGAAGCTGATCGAGTCGCGGGAATGGGAGACCAAGCTTAAGAACCTCCGGTTGGAGATCAAGGGCCTGCAGAAGGAGTTTGACCAGACTGAAGACAACATCAAGGCGTTACAAAGTGTTGGACAGATTATTGGCGAAGTCCTCAAACAACTTGATGAGGAGAGATGTATGCTGTCACCCCGCCATCCCCCACTTGCCCCGGTCATTTCAATCGCTGACTCTTATCTTTTTGGTACTGTGCAGTCATAGTTAAGGCTTCTTCGGGTCCTCGCTACGTCGTTGGGTGCCGGTCGAAGGTGGACAAGGCAAAGCTCAAGCAGGGAACGCGCGTTGCGCTCGATATGACGACTCTCACTATCATGCGAATGTTGCCGCGTGAAGTCGACCCTCTGGTATACAACATGTCTTTGGAGGACCCAGGCCAGGTCAGCTTCGGTGGAATCGGTGGACTTAACGAACAGATCCGTGAACTCAGAGAAGTTATCGAGCTGCCACTCAAGAACCCCGAGCTGTTCCTGCGAGTAGGAATCAAGCCACCCAAGGGTGTGCTCCTCTACGGTCCACCGGGTACCGGCAAGACCTTGCTTGCGAGAGCAGTAGCCAGCAGTCTGGAAACAAATTTCCTGAAGGGTATGTGCTGGCCTATTGTTTACCTTTTCTTCAAGCACACTCGATCAAATACTAATAGAGCGTGTACATAGTGGTGGCGTCGGCTATTGTGGACAAGTACATCGGCGAGTCTGCAAGGTTGATTCGTGAGATGTTCGGTTATGCCAAGGAGCACGAGCCTTGCATTATCTTCATGGACGAGATCGACGCCATTGGTGGACGCAGATTCAGTGAAGGAACCAGTGCCGATCGAGAGATTCAGCGAACTCTGATGGAGCTTCTCAACCAGCTTGACGGCTTCGACTATCTTGGCAAGACCAAAATCATCATGGCAACCAACCGACCCGATACTCTGGACCCCGCGCTTCTCCGTGCCGGTCGACTAGACCGCAAGATCGAGATTCCTCTCCCAAATGAGGTTGGCCGGTTGGAGATTCTCAAGATTCATGCAGCTGGTGTGGCGAAGGATGGCGAAATCGACTTTGAAACCGTGGTGAAGATGAGCGATGGCTTGAACGGTGCTGATTTGCGCAACGTCGTCACCGAGGCGTAAGTATACACGGTTCTTTTACCCATTCCAGACCTCTGACTGACTTTGTTCTATATAGGGGATTGTTTGCCATCAAGGATAACCGAGATGCGATCAGCCAGGATGATTTCAACAAGGCTGTACGCAAGGTCGGAGAAAGCAAGAAGCTTGAAGGCAAGCTCGAGTATCAGAAGTTGTAGGTGGTGTGAAAATTGGGAAGAAAGAGATAATTTTAAAGCGAATGGAGGCAATCAGCAGTCTTACTGGCTGTTTAAGAAAACCTTTATGATTACCGCTGCGGATTTTTCAGCTTTATGATTACTGTAATTATGTAACAGTAGCGGCTTAGAACAATGTCCAGAGAAGGATAGACTCTTGGCGAGATGGGTTTCAGACCTTTGAAGACACGTGCTTATGTGATAGGTACCCGGGATCTCTTTTTCTCTCTCTCTCCTGCGTCTTTTTGGCGTTGGGGTCAAGTTGTCCAGCTCACGCTCATTCGGTAGAATTCCGAGAGCCCTACATGCGCAAGCGGCCGACCCATAATCCAGCCTTACGAGCGGTTGGTTGATGCCGGGATTGACAAGCATCACCGCCGCCGCCGCCGCCGCAATATCATGCAGGTCGAGCACACACACAACATTAGGTTTTCCTTATTGGTGTAGTGTACCACAAGTGCCCAAGTGGTTGGGGGAGGCTGGCTATCTATCTTCGGACTCTCGGATTTTTCTTTTTGGATGGAAAGGATTGCGGAACGGTAGTCCTTCCCAATCTTTTTTTTTTTTTTTTTTTTTTTATCCAATGGGGAAAGATCTCTCGAGGGAGAGCTCGCAATTTTTGGGGGGGGTTCAATTGTCATCTGCATGTTACATGTCAAACTGCATTCTCACATCTCGTTGGTTGATTTTCGACCTAAAAGTTGAGTGAGGTGAAAAATGAGGTGAGATAAGTTTTTCTTGTGATAACTCGGCGGTAGGGTTAGACATATTCGGCCCTGAGGGTGGTTAATTGGGATCCGATGGCACAGTGAAAATATGGAATTTGTTTTTTCCTTCTCTTTTTTCTTTCTCTTTTTTCTCGAGAAATAAGAAACATGTCGAGACAATAATCAAGATTGTCAACCAACAGACAAGAGTACACTTATCCGTATAGTAAATGGAGATATTACCTGATTGGGTCATACATTCCTGATATGCCGAACCTATTTCTCGTGTTCTAAGTCGCAATGACCCCCCGGAAGATAACTTTGTCCGAGCATGAAATAGTGTACGTGGATCGGGTTTAAAAATACGATTTTTACGAGAAACAATTAAAATCATTCTGGATCTGATCTTGTCAGGAAAATAAATAAATAAAATAAATAAAAAATAAAAACATCGTGTCCGGCATTGGTCCGGCCAGTATGTGGGGCGGCGGGCGAAAAAGAGTCCTAGAGAGATGGGAAAGTGCTAAGAATAGACACGACTCCCACGCCCGCCTCAAGCGAGACGAAGCGGCGGGTTGCTTGGTGTAAGCTTTTTGGGTTCTTTCTTGGTGCATGTTTGAGTGTGGCTCTGGTGGCAGCGAAAAAAAAAAAAAAAACACTTTTCATCTGTGTACAGCCACAAAGAGTGGAGATCATCATCTTTAATCTCTTCTGGTTCAGGGTTCCGGACGGACAAGACAGAAAATTAATGCAACAGGGCGATCTTATTACACTACTATTTGTCGTAAAACGAAAAAGGGTTGCACCGAAACCATTGAGATTTCGTATTATCTTTTTGCTGGTGTTTAATTCTCTTATGGGTTAGTAATTCTCGGCTCTTCGAGAGCCAGGACCTGGTCTATACTAGTGTGTAGCGGTGATGGCGGGGCAGCATCGATAGACGTCATGGTCGATTTTTCCGAAACAAGTGGTGATTGATGTCGAGAGCGTTGCACATATGTACTCAGGTGTGACCAATTGCAGCAAGCATGCAGCTAGAAAACGGGTGAGCCAAAGAGAAGAAAGTAAAGAATGAATAGGGACAAGTTGAAATGGTCCACTCGTCGAGCTGTGATACGAAGCACCTTTTCCCCACCGCCATCGCCGAGGGGAGACCCTGGAGACGTTTGCCAAGACTGGGCCAGACCCCTCTCATGCGTCTTCTGGTGGACAGATGCGAGATGCGGTGGACAAGTGGACAGAAAAGAAGCGGGAACGAAGCCGTTGATGTGGTCGGGATGGCGGTGAGAAGGCTGATTTCGTTCGTCGACGAAATATACTCGAGACAGTCTGGTTGCCCCTGACTAGCAACTGGTCGTACAGGTTGAATGCCAACATTGAGACAATGTTTCGGATCCGAGAAGGAGGGAACCTGAGACTTTCGAGCCTTGTCTGATATCAGACGGCAGAACGGCACCTAAGGGGTGCAAAGGACCGTTCCTGGACGATTGAGAGAAATGGATGATGGATGGAGGGGGAGGGGCTGATGGCCTGGCTGGGTTTGAGAAAACATGCCGTGACGCCGCGAAACGCCCTCCAACACCTGGATCCCTTGTTTTCTTCCAGACACAGCATGTGTGGGTTGTTGACGGCCATGTGCCGATCAACAATAGCAATGGGAAAAAGTGAGCTCGGGTTGACTGCAGTTTCCGAACCTGGAAGGGTTCCCGGATGATGCCAGCAGGCAAAGCAATAACAGAGAGGGCAGTGACGACAGGTCAAAGGTGGATTGGCACGATTGGATGGATTGGATGAAGGGGGGGAGCCAGGTCTGCGCCCAACGCACCCTTGTCAGGTCCGTCTGCTAGCAGCTCCACATAACACCGGGCTGCATTCCCCCCCTCCCACCCAGTGCCTTCAGGATCAGCCATAAAGTCGAGAGCTCCCACGAACAAGAGAGCACTGCACCTTCCTGACCCTATCCAACCCTTTCCACAACCTCTTCATCCTTGCGCCTTTCCCTCGTTCTCCGGCACTTTCGAGAACTGTTGTGCAAGCGAACTGCGAAGCAAACAGCCAGCATCCGAGCATCCCAAGCATTCACCACAGCATCTTTTACCTATTTTAATCGAATTTCTCTGTTTGTACCCAGTCGTTCGTTGGTTGGCTCTTCATCATGTGGTACGGATGTCTATCTATCTCTGTCCCTTCCTGTGTTTCCAGCGTAAAGCTTCTTTTTTTTCCCTTTCTCTGCTAACACGTGGCGGATCCAGTGGCATTTTCGGTTACATCAACTACCTGGTGGAAAAGGACCGGAAGTTCGTCGTTGACACCCTCATTAACGGTACGTTCGAATCGAGCTCCGTGGTTGCGCGTCCCTTTGCGCTGGTTGGGCAATTGGGGAGCTCGCAAGAGACACCCCTTGTACCCCTTACCCCGCCATCCACCGCAAATAAAGGGGGAGGGGTGGCGGCACTGCACACCGGAGGAAACCATTGGCGATCGATGGAACCAAAAAAAAACATTGGAAATTCTGCCTTGATGGTTTCTGAAAGAATGTACGGCTGACGTAGGCCCCTTGCGGCAAAATCAGGTCTTTCGCGTCTCGAATATCGTGGATATGACTCGGCCGGTCTCGCAATCGATGGCGACAAGAAGAGAGAGGTGTTTGCGTTCAAGGAGGTCGGCAAGGTCGCAAGGCTAAAGCAGCTCATTGACGAGTCCGACCTCGACCTCACCAAGGTTTTTGACTCACACTGCGGTATCGCACACACCCGCTGGGCCACCCACGGCCCTCCTTCCCGCATCAACTGCCACCCCCACAGGTATGTTGAGACTATAACCAGCTTCCGCCGAAACCGCAGCCCATACTAACACTCTTGTTTTTCAGATCCGACCCCAACTGGGAGTTCTCGATCGTCCACAACGGTATCATCACCAACTACAAGGAGCTTAAGACCCTGCTTGAGAGCAAGGGATTCAGATTCGAGACCGAAACCGATACTGAGTGCATTGCCAAGTTGGCCAAGTATCTCTACGATCAGCACCCAAGTGTCGGTTTCACCGATCTCGCCAAGGCCGTCATCAATGACCTTGAGGGTGCCTACGGTCTCCTCATCAAGAGTGTGCACTATCCCCATGAGGTGATTGCCGCTCGCAAGGGATCGCCCCTCGTCATTGGTGTCAAGACCCAGAGGCGCATGAAGGTTGATTTCGTCGACGTCGAGTATGCCGATGAGAACAGCCCCCTCCCCGCCGAGACGGCGTCGCAGAATGTCGCGCTCAAGAAGTCGAGCGGCAGCTCCCTCTCCCCCAACGGTTTGCTCGGTGCCGCCGACAAGTCTCTGCTCCACCGCTCGCAATCGCGTGCTTTCATGACCGACGACGGCCTCCCGATGCCTACTGAGTTCTTCCTGTCGTCGGATCCCTCGGCCATCGTTGAGCACACCAAGAAGGTTATGTACCTGGAGGATGATGATATCGCCCACATCCACGAGGGCTCACTAAACATTCACCGCCTCAAGAAGGCCGATGGCAGCAGCAATGTGCGCACCATCCAGACGCTCGAGCTTGAGCTCCAGGAGATCATGAAGGGCAAGTTCGACCACTTCATGCAAAAGGAGATTTTCGAGCAGCCCGAGTCCGTCGTCAACACCATGCGTGGTCGTCTCGACATTGCCAACAAGACCGTCACCCTCGGTGGTCTTCGCAGCTACATCGGCACCATCCGCAGGTGCCGTCGCGTCATTTTCATTGCTTGCGGTACCTCGTACCACAGCTGCATGGCTGTTCGTGGTGTTTTTGAGGAGTTGGCAGAGATCCCCATCGCTGTCGAGCTTGCATCTGATTTCCTCGATCGCCAAGCCCCCGTTTTTAGAGATGACACCTGCGTGTTCGTTTCCCAGTCTGGTGAGACCGCCGACTCTTTGATGGCGCTTAGGTACTGTCTCGAGCGGGGCGCTCTGACCGTCGGTATCGTCAACGTTGTCGGTTCCAGCATTTCTCTGCTCACTCACTGCGGTGTGCACGTCAACGCTGGCCCAGAGATTGGTGTTGCCTCCACCAAGGCCTACACCTCGCAGTTCATCGCAATGGTCATGTTTGCCCTGTCGCTTAGCGAGGATCGCGCCTCTAAGCAGAAGCGTCGCGAGGAGATTATGGAGGGTCTCGGCAAGATCAGCGACCAGATCAAGTCTATCCTCCAGCAGGATCAACTCATAAAGTCGCTCTGCGAGAAGACCTTCAAGAACCAGAAGAGTTTGTTGCTTCTCGGCCGTGGCAGTCAGTTCAGCACAGCTCTTGAGGGTGCCTTGAAGATCAAGGAAATCAGCTACCTCCACTGCGAAGCCGTCATGAGCGGTGAACTCAAGCACGGTGTCCTTGCGCTTGTTGACGAGAACTTGCCCATCATCATGATTCTTACCCGCGACGATTTGTTCAAGAAGAGCTTGAACGCTTACCAACAAGGTTTGTTGCCCTATATCTCTTTTCATTTTCTCTGGATCACAGCTGACCTTTTTCGCCTTGTAGTTATTGCTCGTGGTGGCAAGCCGATTGTCATTTGCAACTCGGAAGACGAGGAGTTCCAGACCAACCAGGCCGACAGGATTGAGATCCCCAAGACGGTCGATGTCCTTCAGGGTATCCTCAACGTCATTCCTCTTCAGCTTATTGCTTACTGGCTGGCCGTCCTTGAGGGTCTCAATGTTGATTTCCCCAGAAACTTGGCCAAGTCGGTTACTGTCGAGTAAGGGAAAAAAGAAAAGAAAGGGAAAAAGAATCAAATAAAAGAAAAGAAATAGTGCGGTAGTTGGTTTTGATAGTAGTGAAACTTGGATCAAAGAAAGCAGCGAGAGAAATACGATACCCAACCAGTCAAGGCCGAAAACAAATATCAGGGCAAAACAAAATGAGCGTGATGTCTTTCTCTCTGTCTCTATCTCTTCTGGCTGTAAGGGGTTTGGCGTGGAGCAAAAAAACTGGGATTAATTGGTACAGAAAGTTTTAAGTAAATCTCTTTGGGTCAGCATCAGGAGGAAACGGTTCATTGGTTCACAAATTGGATCACAATATATGTATGAGAACATTGCTGTTTTGCAAGGTATATTCACACAAGATTGCCTGCTGTTTCGAAGTGCGTGATGTTCATCAAGCTTCGGCTTTATTCTCTCAATGATTTTATTTCGGTTTGCAATGCGACCAATTTCGTGGCTTCTAAAGTGAAATGAAAACCCCCAACAACTTCACAGCTTTAAACAGTCTGTGTTCCATAACCCCTAATCCGCTCAGCAAAAGCCCAACTCTGCTTCTCGAGCTGCTCGTCCTCCTTGAGCTCAATCCCGTCCTTGGTAACAACAGCAATGCTGTACTTGTCCAACGACCTGGCATCTCTGTAAAACAAAACCTTCATGCACTCCTTGACCACCTCGACCGCCTGTTCCCTCGTAAGCTTGGCCGCCTGCTCCTCCGTGTCCGCATACTTGCGCATAATGGGCTGAGCGAGCGCGGAACCGAAACCGGTAGCGAGGGAAGGAGCGCTGAAGGAAGTGCCGCGCAGGTCGACCGAGGCCAGGAAAGGTTTCTTGTCGTCGTCGAAGCCGGCCACCAGGATCTGGTTCCAGAGGGGCTCAAAGTGGTTGCGGCAGTGGTACATTTGTTTTTTGAGAAAAGTAAACAAATTCCCCGCGTGCATGAGCTCCAGGGATTTTTGGCCCTCAACGTCGGGCAGCTGCTCGAGCTCGTACTCCTGGTGGATGGCGATCTCGTTGATGAGGCGGTCGAGGTACTGCATGTCTGAGACGTCGCCGCCGAAGCCGATAACGGTGTTGTTGTGGAAGGTGCGGAGGCGTTTGACGTCTGTGAAGCGGGCTAGGGAGCCGTATGAGGCTGAAATAATGCAAAGGCAAAAGGGTCAGCGAGAGAGACAGAAAGGGGGATGGTGGGTGACATACCCAGGTTATCGGCTGCCATGACAACACCGTCAGCGAACTTGATGGCGATAACTGAGGTACCAGTTACGACGGGAGACTGTGTCGCATTCTTGGGACCACTGTTCTGGAGGTATGAGCCATCGTAGGCACCGTAGACATCGTCTCTAGGCTATTGGCTGGGTGGTTAGAGTCGTTCAGGTATGATGCGATAGGGGGGGGACATACACGACCCCAAGCTTGCGGGCGGTGATCCATTGCTGCTGTTTGGGGGGTGGGGAGGGGTCTAGATGGGGATTGTTCGGTGGGTAGCTAATCGCGAGTTGTTGTTTTTACTCGTCGGTCGCAAGGGGAAGGCTTCGTGAAATTATGTCTCGTTGTTCTAAATCGTCGTCAGGCCGTTGGAAATACGGTTATTCGTTTAGTCGAGGTTGTTCTGGGTGGGTTGGGAAGCTGGATGTTGGATTGAGGCTGGAGCTCCCTGTAGCTTCGCGTCCAGGTGCTGCCTTCTGGGCGCTGATGACGGGGCCAACTGCGGGTCCGGCTGCCGCCAAGCTGCCAGCTGGTGCCTCAGAAGTCACAAATGCCAAGTACAGCAGCTTCACGTGATACCCTTCTCCCTCAACCATCAAACAACCATTATCAATTTCAGTCTATCTATTTCAACATCTCAAAATAATAACGTAGTCTCTCACGGCTGAAATCATAATTCTCACCATGGGTCTCGTTGCATATGATAGTAGCGATGAAGACGAGGACGTCCAGGTCCCGATCGAGAAGGCACAGGTAAGAGTCGAGCATTTGTCTCATTCACCGATACACAGTCGGTGCTAACAACAGCATCAGGCTGAAAAGTCGCCAGCGAAACCTCTCTCAGCAGAATCCAACCTTCCAGTTGAAGACACCACAAAGTCACCATCACCACCTACGGCCGCCCCACAAAAGCCTTCGAAAGAAGAGCCAATCGTCGGCCCAACCCTCCCTTCAACACTCGGTCCAACCCAAGGTCCCTCCCTCCCACCACCAGCATCAGCATCCACCGAAAAAACAATCGGCCCCTCCCTCCCGGAGCAAGATCAAGACATTGACATGTCCTTTCTGGAATCATCCACCGCCCCAGATCCACCAAAATCACCATACACAGCAACCCGAACCCTCCTACGCGACCTCTCTCTTCCTCCCTCCAACCTACTACTAGACTTATCAATCCCTCCTTCACCGCCGGGTTCACCCACCCAAGCACAGGCAGCACTAACAGCCAAGTTTGATAATTTTCTTAAACTCAAACGAACAAAGGGAATACACTTTAATGAACGATTAGCTAGTAATCCTGGCATGAGGAATCCGGCACTGACGGAGAAACTGCTAAAGTTTGTCGGGGTAGAGGCGGGAGAGTACGGCGAAGGGATTGAGCAAGAGTATAGGACGGTGATGGATAAGGATGTGACGGGGTGGGATCCTGAGGGGTTTCCAGCTTGGGCTAGGTGGGGGGAGTTGAGGAGGCAGAATGAGAGGACGGGGACGAGGGGTAGGGGTGAGAGGGTTGAGTTTGTTAGTGGCGGTGCTGCTGGGGGCTGGAGCGGGAGTGTGCCGCCGCCCGTTACGGGGAAGAGGAAGGGGAGGTAACGACGCCCTTGAAAGCGTGCGAGAGCAAATCCTATTTTTTTTCTCTTCTTTTCTTTCTCAGTCAGTTTTGGTGTGTCGAAGCATCCATCCACTGGCTTTTGGGCACTATGGTTCCGTTATAGCATGGAAGCCCGTTCTGCAGAGATCAGATATGCCTCTGTCAAATAAAGGGGGCGTGGTAAACCTACAGTAATGGATCCTCTGATATGAGTATTTAAAGTAATGTTGAACTAAGTGGCTCATTCAGAGCTGTGTATGTAATTTACATTGGAATGGTTTGGGGCCATGTGCCCAACAGACGAAATTTACAAAGCAAGTGATTAGAACTTATTTGGGTTTGCAAATCTACGCCATATACGAATATTGCCCCATCCTCAATTCATGATAACGAAGCCATGTAAATGTGTGGTTTTAAGGCCAAAAAATCTTTAACATAATCTAATTTCTTTCCTAAAATCTAAATCTAACCATGTGGGCTCTATATCATAAGAACGAGGTAGATGTTAACCTTTTAGCCCTTCAAAAAAAAAATTTTTTTGAGATACCTATCTGCATAGAATCATGTTCCTTCAGTCACAAACCACAAACCCTTTTTTTCTGGGCCTAAAGCAACGAAATAAACCAATTATATTTATTTACAGGTAGGTAGTCCATCCGCTACTACATGAAACGTGTGCCTGAACCTTCCCTTAGATATAAATCTAATTATCAACCTACCCTACCTGGTAGGTACTAAAACGTTGTTTAACACACTATCACGACATCAGAGACATATTACATCGCGGACAGAAACATCATGATCAACGCTTTAAAAATACACCAACTAAAACACGATTCAGGCTTTTAAAACACACCCTCAATAATTAACCCAAAACATCAAAACTCAAACGGCAAACAGTAGGTAGCAGTAATAAGCAACCAATATATATATATACCTTATACCTCAAGTACATATAGCCCATTTCTTTTTTCTCTTTCTTTTCCTTCAGCCCCCAAAACTAATCTCGTAATGATCAACAAACTACCCCCAACACGTGTTGGCTGGCTGGCTGGTTGGCCGGCCTGGCATTATCGATGAAGAGGGAAGGAGGGAGTGACGGACGGACGGGAGTGGTGGCACAAGTGGCACAAAACCAAACAAGCTTTTTTTTAACAGAAGTTGTAATCGCTACCACACAATTATTCAACTTGTCTAAACCAACATAAAAACCTTAAAAGCACCTACCCTACATTTTGACAAGCAGTGAAGACTAAATGCTAATTAGGTAGTTCATTTTTTTATTTTTATTTTTTCGAATGCTAGATAATCTGATTGTCTGGTCAAACTACTACTCACAAGCGAAAGAAGCCGTCCGTCCGTCCGTCCCGCACCGTTCAGCCCGCGTGTACATATGTGGTGAAACATGTCATGCATAAGGTAAAGTGCCCTCATGTATGTACTTACATACAAGGACATATAAAACGTCCATACATACGACTTGGCGAATCATTCAAAAGAGCCTCAGTTCAGCTTGGCGACGGGTTGAAACCGTGCAGAGGTAACGACTGGACGCACCGTTGATCCCGACGAGGCTCTAATCTGTAATAGTATTTGTCTGTAATGCTGTTGCCACGTGGTTGGGCTGTCGGACTTTTTCTGCTGCTTCTCACTCATATATCTCACAAACAAATGGAATAAGAAACATGACTTAATAGTTTTGAATTCCTGCCATTGTGTGTACGTACTTGGACGTCACATGGTATCTGGGGTATTGGGTATGTTTCGTCTCTCTCTTCATCTCTATTCCTCTTCATCATTTCGACGCTTTAAAAAAAACAAAGCTTGTGGTATCTTTCATTGCCAAAAAAGCCAAATGCCTTCCTCTCCCCCTTTCCCCCTTTCCCCAGACCAAAAAAGCCAGAAAAAATTGTCATGGAAAAGCAGCTAAGGCTTGCTTGCATGCACAAATACAAATAATTATTTAACATGGAAAGGTATAAAAAATAGGATATCCGGGCAGTAGAAGTAAAAATAGCAAAACATGGACATGCTTTTCTTTACTCAAGAATGGCCACCACCAAGGCCACCGCAGGGAATAGTGATGTTAGTGTCCTTCTGGAGAGTGCCGCCAATGTCAATGTGAACTGTTTGGTTGTAGACGGAAAGCGAGTCGCGGAAGTAGTTGAGGGCTTGGCCGTTGTTCTCGACGCTCTTGCCGCGAATCTGGAAGGGGAGGACACCCTTGGTCTCATCACAGTAGGGCTTCTCGCCAAGGGCGTTAAGGACGGGGCCGTTCTCGATGGTGGCGCGCATGAGGTTCTTGTTGGGCTCGCCGGCACGGACGACGAGGTTATCGATGTAGACGGTGCCGACCTCAGCGCCGAGGAGATAGTTGTAGAAGGTCACATTGCCCTATGAAATAGATGGTAAGCTTACTGTGGGGCGGGGGGTTTTGGGAATTCAAGCTTTTGTTAAGAGAAAGGACTTACAAGTTCGAAAGAAACAAGAGAGCGGTTGGGGATGTAGGCCTGGCCATTGAAGTTGTTGCCGAGGGCATCAGCCTGAAGGCTGATGTGGGTTTCGTTGACAATGGTGCCGTCGAGGTGGCTGAGACCTGGCATCTCGATGGTCTTCTTGAAGGTGACTCCGTACTTTCTGGCGATACCGTTGACCTTGACCTTGGTCTTGCCCTCAACAGTGACGCGGAGAGTCTCGTTCGCAAGAAGCCACTGGTTGAAGATGGTGAGGGCCTCGGGGTCGTGAATCTGGAGCTCCTGGGTGACATTGACGGTCTGGAGCTTATCGGCGGTGGTGGCAGGGAAGTTGATGAGGGCGAAGGGGGTGTGGGGAAGGCGGTCCTCGAGATACATGGCTCCGACGAAGGGGTCGATGTTGGCCTTTACCTTGCCGTCGCTCCTGATGGTGCTGTTGATGGACATGGTCATGCTATCACTCTTGGTGTTTGAGACGTGGATGCCATCGAGGGTGAGCTCGGCCTCATCGAGCTTATGCTGGGCAATCTTGGGGACAGCGACAAGGATACTGGAGCAATGGTCAGCCAAAGGAACTGAGCGAGTTGGTATGTGAGAGTGTCTTACATGACTGGGACGGCGATGACAACAATGACGACGAGAAGAATCAAGTAGGCCCACCAGAACTTGACGCAGTGTCCAAGGCATCCGCGTCTCCGGGGCTTCTGAGAGATGTTCTCCTCCTGGGAGACGATCGGCTTATCGTTCTCACCCATTGTGAATTCTCTTTGACGATTGAGGTCGATATCGAGATTGAGTAAAAAAGAAGGAAACTCAATCGATATGAGGAGAGAAGGGGAAGGGACGATATGAGAGACACGGGAGCGCAACAGGGGCGGGCAACTTATAAGTGAATCGTGGACGCTGAGTGGACGGGACACACACTTAACCACAAAACAGGGGAATTGCCTGTGGCGGACCCTGCAGGTTGGGAAGGGTAGGGATAGGTTAGGATGCAAGGGCACCTCGCCATCGCTCCTAGCTTTGTGATGAAGGAGACCGCATCCTGGTTGCCACCCACACCCAGCTTGTCAGTGAATCGGGCCCATTTGGTCCCCCAATGGTGGGAATGGGAGGGAAGGTCACTATGCTCCTTCCAGTATGTCGTCCGATCCCCGCATTGGTGTAAGTGGATGAAGGAGGCAACCGCAGTCGGACGAAGTCCACCACCCTTACCACACCCCAAACAGAAACCCTAACCCGTCGTGCCCCTTTCTCTACCTCACTGTCTCTGATATACAGATTAGAGCCCCTGATATCAAACGGGATATATTGTCGGCCCTGCCACGCTGAGGGACATAAACAGCAAAGTAAAACATATTTGACCTGCCTGTTATCTTCAGCTTTGATGAACTCGACAGCCACATCTGAAATGTATGTCCGCAACTGCACTCCGGAGGCGCTCTCCTTTTGCTGAGGAACCCTCCCTGGTCCCGTCGCAGTCACAGTCTTGAAAGATACTCCGCCCGTCCTCCGCCGTCGGCTGCGTCTTACGCAGTACTGTAATCGCAGCCTGAAGAAGGACAGATGGGATCCAGAATGCCCAGACGCCTGCGTGGCAGAGATATTTCTCAGAATGCGGGGAATGCGGAGTGAGCAGGAGAGCCCATGTTCGCCATGCGATCCATTTCCTCTGCGGTGAGCTGACTGCTTGTAGTGTATTTTACACCTTTGAAGAGCTAGGGGAATAAAGGCTCGGCATCTGGGCGGCGCGGGGAATCCTCCACCCCCAAGTAACCGTCCCCGGATAGGGCCTAGTCGTCCGCCACACCCGCGAATTACTATGTCGTATCAGCGCCACATTGACGTCGAACCGGTTTTTACCTCTTACTAGTGTTCTTACTTGCGAACATGCATGTTGTTGACTTCCTAAGTCGCTATCTGGAAACAATCTGGAAAAGAGGACTGGATAAAATGTCCAGAACAAACACGTTGGCGGCTACGGTCGGTTGGTCGGCCGCCGTCGAGATTCCCGTCGGGGTCGAGACCTGCTGCGCTATTCGAAGCGGTTTAACAACCTCGAGGCGAGTTTGACGGGTGTGACTGCCTGATGCAGACTGAGCCAAGAGATCATTTCTCCCATTCACTCGCCAATATCTGGGGGAAGGCGCCAGGGATGCGCTATCGTCGCTGCTGCATCCTTGTCAGACAGGGATCACCAGGCCATCTCCTCGGCTTTTCGTGGAGCCATTATGGAGCACATGAAAATTTTGGGTTCCGCAGAGACCTCCTCCATCAGCCAGGCCTTTGTCACTACGGGGTCACTTCGCCGACCGATAGACGTCAGTTGCATTCCAATACTTGCAAGTACCTACCACAGCCAAGTCAGACTTGCTCAAAATCGGAGCGATTACGAGAAAACGAGTAAAACGAGACATTCCTCCCTCCTCCAACGCATATCCAATTTCACATGCTTTTTTTTATTACCTACCTTGGAGAAGAGGGCTGCCTGTCAAACAACCTGGAACCCCCCCCTTAAGTTTGTTACCATCCTCAACCAATTGGGCGGGCCTCCACTACAAGATGGTAGAAACGGGAAAGCCCGCAACAACAAATTCAACAAGTGCATTCAACATTTCGTTGTCGTGGAGCAGACTGCTGGAGTCTTGCTGGAGAAAAAAATGGATGCGATACGGCCCGTGTTGAGAAGTTAGATTGGTGGACACACAGTGCCCACTCGGAAATTTGACACAGAAGCTTGAGAACCCCAATCTCTGGGGTTCATGCCTGTCAAAGATGGTCGGGCCGTATCAGGGGGGCATCTCCGGGCGGAGTGGGCGCGATGAAACGGCGCGCGTCCAATGACCGACCTGCTATTCGAATTCAAAGTTCGAATTCATCAATCACGAAATTCCATGTTCCACGGCTGCAGGCGATGCAACCGATTATTATTACTGGTTCCTCTTGGACACACCGTAGAATTGGATTGTGAATTGGATCGACCACTAAAATCCGTTAAATCCATCAAATCCCAATAGGGATAAAAGTACCCGACCTTTCCACCTTCCCATTGCAACCTCAGCGGCTTGAATATTTGCAGCCACCGTCTGTCCATCGTGACAGACTTTTCCCGAATTGACATCAAGGTCGGTCAAGCGAGGCAGCCCGGCAGCCTGAAGGAAGCAAGTGGACGAACCAGTTTGCCACAAAGTTCATCATTTTCGATATCCTTTGTCTTTCATCCCATGTTGCCGTCCTGAAATTTATCACGAGGACAACTCGTTTAGAGAAAGAAAAGGAGACAAGTCACGACCACGGTGCTCCAAATATGATGTCAAGGTTCCGACATTCAGGCGGATGGATCGGATGTTTTTTTTTTATAGAGAGAGAAACAAAGCGTTGTGTGTTTGAGGGTCAGACGGCTTGATCTTACAGCCGAATGCCTTTTTCGGTCACCATCTCCGAATTTCCACAGCAAGGACAGCGCGCAACAATGGATTGATTTTGGACGAGTGTATGTAACCATCATGAGTGTCATCACATCAATATGCCGACACCGATCTTCAGAAGATCAACCTTCTCCCGCATTTCGAATGGAACGCCAGCACTGTTGAGTCTGCACTATTGATGCGAGAAACCAGAGTATCAGTTCCAACTAACCGTGCTGACCCCATCGCCCCTATCCCCGCACACATGTTAAAAAGAGTTAGTGAAAAGGCCGCCTCGGCTGGGATCAACAGCTTTTTTCTCATGTGAGCTTCCCCAAGTCTTGTTAAACTTGGCACAGCTTCCCCGCAAAAAGCCCATCACAACTTGGCAGCACGAGACGTCCATAAGCCAGACCTGTCGAGACCTGCCCCACCGTCGAAGATATCCCTCTCGACCATCCTGCTGTTGATCTAAGGAGCAGGATCCGGTGTTAGCGTGGGCTGACTCGAGCATGGGAATTCTGGAATTGTACTCACAAATCGCGGTCCAAGTTCTGAGATGTCCTTGGCTCCCATCATCCTCATGCAGGTCTGTATCTCACCTTGCAGAACTGCAAATCAAAGTTGTTAGCATACCTCGACGAAGCAGAGGTTAACCGTGGGGCACTCACTCTCAAACGTCCTGTCGACTCCCTCCCACCCACCGGCGCCGAGTCCCCAAAGTGCGGCTCTACCAACACCAACGGCCTTTGCTCCCAGGCACAAGGCTTTGACGATGTCGGTACCACGTTTGATGCCACCATCCACCCAGATTTCGATTATGTCAAATACTTCGGGGCAGTACTTGCGTACCTCCAACAACGTATGCACAGCCGGCGGCGCCGTGTCCAGCGACCTCCCGCCGTGGTTGGACAAGATGACGGCCTTGATCGACCCAGGGTGCTTGCGTGCAAATTGAGCAGCCAGGTACACATCCTCGTGCGTTTGGATGCCTTTCAACACGATCGGCAGATCTGTATGTTTCGCCAACCACGGGAGTGTGGTGCTCCACGTCAGATCCGCTGCGGTTCCAAAGAACAATTGCTGTCCCACCCCGCTGTTGGAGTCTGGCCTTTTGCTCTTGTTTTGCTCCTTTTCGCTCTTGGATGCCTCGATGAGCAGTTGCGTCTCGAGCGCCGCCTTCTCGTCGTGCTCCCGCTTACTAGGTACGGGGGCGTCGAGGGTGAGGACGATGCATTTGTACTTGTCCTTCAGCTTGGCGATTCGTGCCAGCATAGCTTCGCTCTTCGCACGGTCCTGTTGGACGTATAGCTGCCATCCGAAGATTTGGCCTGGCTTGGACTCGGCTACAATTTGTTCGGGTGTCATGGATGCGTTGTGTGACACAATCTGCATGGCGCCGAAGCGGGAGATGCCTCGAGCGATGCCGGCCTCGCCGTCCGGATGGGCGAGACGGGCCATGGCAGCTGGTGAGACATATAACGGAGTGCCGATCTTGTACTGACCCAGCACTGTGGTGGTGGTGTCTGCTACGCTGACGTCGACAAATACTCGCGGGCGTAGGAGGATGTTGCGGTAGACGGTGTTGTTGTACGACTTGCTGATCAAGTCGTCGGACGCAGAGAAGTAGTACGCCCAGCACTTTTTGGATATCTGGGTCTTGGCCGCCGCCTCGACCTCGTCCAAGTTGAGGAGGGAGTGGAGTGGTGGCGGCGGGGCCTTTGGCCCTTCATCTTGCTGAGCGGCATTGCTTTGTTGCTGAAGCTTCCTGAGACTTTCGGGGTCGACGACTCCTAGTTTTGCTTCTGGCTTGAGATTCTCCTCGAGCGTGCCTGGCGGATGGATTGGGTCGTACTCGGCCGTGGCATCCCTCCCAGCGAGCTGGAGGATTATTCTCGTTCCGCCCGGGTGAGAAGGTAAGAAATCCGTCACGTCGTAGACATTGCCGTGGATCACTACCCAGCAGCTTTCGGCCGAGGTGTGCTTTGCCACTAGTGATGAGCGGTCAGTAATCGGTGTTATTCCATCCCAGGTGAGGTGTTGTAAACACGTACCTTCTTCTGCACTGAACACCTTTGTCATTTTGTCACTGGGATATTCACAGTGGTGTCTTTTCCCAAGAATCCTATAACACCCAACAAACGGAAGTCGGAGATATTTTAAAGGGTAATTCAAGGTTCATAGGTATCGGTATCGGGTGAGGAAGTCCATCGGACTGAATAAATTGACAATTGGGAAGGGTCAACCCCTGTTGATTGTGCTCCTTGTTCAGCGTCTAGTGGCCATCCATCCATCCATTCCCCCCACTGCGGAAACTGTGGGGGATACCCCAAGCTTCCTGTCCGCACATATGCTTCACGCCACCACAGTTCGTCCCGGGAATGAAATCAGACCTCCGAGAGCGGCGACACTCATCCGAAGCTTCTTTTTCTGGAAGACGTGCCCCCCTGTCTTGGCGTTCCGACTTGTTTTAAGCGTCTCCAGAGAGATGGGATTTGGGAAAATGAAAAAACAATGATGGTGTTTAAACGGAATTGCGACCATGTCTGAAAAATGGCCCGGCCAGGACAACCGTCACTGGATTGACTCAACAGTTTCTGGTTCGATGATAGTAGTGGTAGGCACCAGGTGCCTGGAAGATACGGATATGTGAGCATTCCTGGCGGATAGTGGAGTTGTTAAAGAGTTTTAGCTAAAGGCTTCCTTTTGAGGTTCATTTAACTCAAGTTGAATGCTCTCACAGACATTCTTTCCAGGTGATAGACAGGGGTTCAGGTGTCAGGTTCACACGCAGCCTTCAGGGCGCCCCCGCCCCCACCAAGCCAAGCAACCTGCATACCGGTATCCGTCATATGCCACTTATGCCTCCACTCCAGACTGAACTCCCGCGATCAACATTCCCATAAAACTGTGATCCCGCGACATACTGCAAGAACTCTACCGTCTTTCAATCTGATATATAGCGATTCCAATACAAGCAAAAACTACGCGACGGCAGCGACGGTGTTATCCTGCCCCACAAACTCGGTTATCTCCTCCGAACTCTAGTTTAAATCCCCCCGCTTCTTCCGGCTCCGTGTCCGTCATCATCATCACTTATCCCGTCCACCCCACATCGTCATCATTTACACATTTCCGAAACCCGCGCGTCGTGTCGTGTCGTGTTCTCCTCTTTCCCGAGAAACACAAACCTGAAGAACAGCATCACACAAACTTGATCATACTCGCACAGGTGAACGAGATGGCAGCAGCATCGGCAGCCCGCCAAAAGCTGCGCATCCTCTGCTTCGGCGACTCCCTAACGGCCGGCCACTCGTATTTCGGAACCATCTATCACCCGTACGTCGACAAGATGGCCCAGATGGTACAGATGGCCTTTCCCGACCACGAGATTATTACCGAGGTGGACGGCAAGCCGGGTGATACCGTATGTCGTGGGTTTTTGGAGAGGATAGAGAGGCACTGTGAGACTCTTTGTTTGCCTTATTTTTCTCCCGCTATCCCTTGTACATTTACTAATATGTTGTACAGTTCCGAGCAAGGAACCTACTAGGTACGACTGGGCAATAATACTAGGAGGGACAAAGTACGTTTTTCCCTCTCTCTTTCCATGCCGTAACCATAAAAACCCCTTGTTATAATCTAACACACAGGTTTTTTTTTGGTAAAAGTGACATAGCATACGCACCCACCACCTCGGAAATATTCGAAAAACTCACAGAAGTCTGGGACGTCCCACTTTCAAAAGGCTGCAAAGTTTTGGCTCTGACGGTTCCCGGGATGCTCAGAGCAGAGAAGATTGTAAAAAAGAGAAGCGCCTTGAACGAGTTGATTAGGGGGTACAAGAGGGATAAGTTGTTTGTTTTTACCCGCCCCCCCCCCCCCCTCCTCTCTCTCCCTTCTGTATACTGATACTTGTGTTATATATAGGCACGTATACGACCTCTACGCCGCCCTGCCCTCCCATCAGCCCTCTTCTCCAGAAGAACAAAAGAAGTACTGGGACGACGATCACGTTCATTTCACGCCGAGAGGGTACGACTTGATAGGAAATAAAGTGGGCATGGCGCTGGTCAGCATCCTCGTCAAGCAGAGAGTGACGGACCTGCCCCCCGCAAAGAGGAGGAGGGTCTTTAGGAACGACGATAAAGTGTTTGACGAGGAGACGGGGGACCCGACTTCGATCGATCAGGGGTATGTGATTGTTAGGAGGACGGATTTGGATTGAAATATGGCACGTATTTTTTTCGGGGCTTTGGGAATGGAAATACATATCGAAATACTCAAAGTTGGATTATGGGCAACTCTGGGATATTGTGGAATAGAATTGGGGGTTAGGCGTTCTCAGACATATTTATGGGCGGTTTCAGGGCGAGCTACATACACCGGGGGTTTTTATGTTATTTTATTTTTTTAGGATGAAGGGTAACCAGCGTAAATACACCCTATTTGGGTTGATCAGCGATATTTATTCTTCCATTATTCATCCATCTATGCTTCTAATAGACTCTCTCTGTGTGTGTGTTCGTGGTCTGTCATCGACAAGTCATGATTTTAATCTACACCATCCTACCCCATTTCATATCATATTTCTTTCTTTCAAACAACTGTTAGATGAGCAGCCACAAACTCTGGGAACTCTGTCTGCAAGAGATCTGCCACCCGCTCCACATCCTCAGTCGCGGCTTGAACATTGGCATCCCACCGTCTCATCTCCTTGCCAACAACCAGCTCTGCGTGCCCACTGCCCCTTTCTCCCGAAGCCTCGCCGGCTTCAAAGTAAATAATCCGATCAATCTGATCCATGGAAGCCTTCAGCCGCCCTTGCTCAATCATCTTTGCCGTCATATCCTCGGCCTTATCTCCCGACACGCCAAGCAACACCCCGAGCTCATCAAACCCAATATTGCTGTACAGTCTTCCTGCGCTCAGCAAATTGTGCTCGCTCACAGCTCTGGCAAGAACCGTCGACCCGTCAGACGTCTTGGCCAGCTGGTGGGGCGCCAGCCCTTGGGCAAACTTTTCCACCTCCCTCTGATCAATCAGCCTGTCGAGGAACATTTTCTCCAAAATCCCGTGCTCCTCGAGGCCGACCGAGCGTTCATCCTTGTAGAGGCTAGCCAGGGCTCTGCTCCGCATGGGTCCCGCGGGCGCGAGGATGGCGCACTTGATGGCCATGCTGAGCGTGTGTAGCCTTTCCTCCTCGTCTATGTCGGGGAAGAAGCTGAGGTCGTGGTAGGACCTCGCGGCCTGCAGGAACTGCCTGTTTGAGTCCTGGATCCTCGCGACCGAGAGCTTGAAGTGGAGGTTGAGGACGGGGTCGGCGACGTTGTGCATGATGTTTTTCAGCTTGTTGAGGTACATCTCTGCCGACGTGGCGTCGTCCACCTCGAGGTAGTACCGCACGATGCGGACCCAGATTGCTGCTTTTTCGTTGTCTGCCAGGCGGCGCTGCGACGTATCCACGGGGATTTCCGAGAGGGTTCGCGCGGCTTGGAGGAAGTCTTCATTGTTCTCGTGGGCTGTTGCTACCAGGTCGCGGAGGTTGGAGGTCTGGTCGATCAGGGAGGAGGAGAGGGATGTCTTGTCGGATATGGCGCGGACGCCGTAGTTACCTACTTGGATGGTAAGGTCCCGGTTGGAGGAGAAGGCGGTTTGAGACTTGAGGGCTGACACAAATTCGACGATGATGGCGCGGGTTGTGACGACGCCTAGGTTGGCGTTGAGGATTTCGTCGAGGATTGATTGGAGGTCGGTGGCGAGGGTTTCTGGGGTTCCTTGGGAGAGGGTGTGGATGTTTTGGAGGAGGTTGATGTAGCCTGTTGCCGGTTGATCGCGGGCGGCTTGGAGAGCTGCCTCGACGTTGGGCGACGTCATGGCGAAGCTTTTCTGTGGTGGGTATTTGCCGAGGTGGAGTTGGAAACAGTTAAGCGTGATAAAATTGGTGAGAAACAGGAGGGATATTGGGGGAATCTAAAGTTGGAAGCTTTGAAGAATTGTAAATAACAAGGCTGAAATTGTTTGGCTTTGGTACGGTGAGGTGGGTTTGAACAACAGTGGTTTCCAGGTTGAAAGCTGGGACGTTCAGTGCTGCAGCCTGGTCGTTCGGGAACGGTGGGGTTGGCGGGGTAAATGGTGTGGGGGAGCCGTAGGAGCCAAGAGGAGCCAAGAGGAGCCACGAGCTGTCAAGGGTGCAAATCGCGGAGATCTTTCCGTTGTCAGTTCATTGTGGAATTTCCATTTTTTGACTTTGATTTAAACTGCGATCTGAAATCCACCTTTGACTTGGAAGCAGCATTGGCGCTCTTGTTTAATTTGCTCCATTTCCGTTTACTTTTCTATATCCTCGGTGATAAATATAATGCCGGCTGCTTTTACTTCTACTGAGGCCGACCCAACAATTCTCTTTCACACCTCACCATCTCATCCGTATAACGGTGAAGTCTTCCTACATGATCAAAAACCAGAATCCGATTCACAAAGCGTTAATAATCCTATTTAACAATTCATTTTTGATTTACAGTCTATTTCCAACTCAACAATAGCAAACATCTAAATCCAGATCATCCCGCTCGACCTTCTTTAAGCGCGCGTTTATCTCCTCTTGTCTGTTTGAGCTCATGCTCAGTACCACAATATTGCTTCATATTTTGGCTGCATGCTGCAGATTGCTAGCTTGTTTCATTTCTTCATGAGCAAACATCAAATCTGTGGCCCCCGAGGAAGGCATAGGATGGTCGACATATCGGTCGGCGCTCGCTGAAATATCTCAACGATGCCGTCCCCCTTGACATGACTTACAGGCCTCCAATATTTGGTTTCAAGATCTACGAATTGATCAATAACAAGGTGATGGTAAGGCAAGGATTTATGAGTCCAGGGGTCTACTTGACGTGCAGGAGAAGACCCTTCCAAGGGCAACCCATGTCTCAGATGACGATGCAGTTGTAACGTGGGCTAGCAGGATGACCCATGGGTCATGTTCTTGTATAGACGCTGCCTTCCTAAAGTGGGTTTGTAGATTCGGTTCTTCGAGTGAGGGAAGCAATGACGGCAAACCGCCCAAGTATGAATCCCTCCGACTCTCACAAGACCCTTTGCGAGTATTAAAGCACTCAGTCTCTCCCTCCCTACTGACTCACCTGGATTTCCATCATACTCACAGCCCACCACCCGCTTCTTTTTCATTTTTTCTCTTCCTTTCCTTTCCTCTTGTTTCTGTTCAAAAGCAGCGATTGATTCGCTTTCCCCCTTTTTGATATTTCTATTTCTTTTCACTTCATCAGTCATCAACAACCCATCTTTAAAGCATTCAAAATGCTCTCCAAACTCCTCACCCTCTCTCTCACCCTCACCCTCGTCACGGCCCACGGCAAAGTAACCTCGATAACGGGCGACGCAGGCGGCAACGGCACCGCCCTGGCAATCCAAGGTGGGATAGTACCCAACGTCGGTCCCAACGAAAAGACAGAAGTGGACACGACAGTCTTCAAGAGCACCGACCCTCTCTCGGACGGCCTGGGCAAAACCACGGGAGGCGGCAAGAATAAAGTCAACATGGTGGTGGAAGCCATGGCGCTCTCCGGCCCTTTTTTGCCGCAGATATCGACCAGCAACGGAACGATCTCTGGTGAATTCTTGATAGTCACCACCGACGGCGCCGGGCCGCTGTCGGCGGTGCTGGATGCGACTGCCACCGGTAAATTCTCTGACGGCGTGTTGCTCCGTCCTGTGGTTCAGGTGCCAGGCAACAAGGGAAACATTGATCCTCCTACAAAAAAGAAGCAGAACCAAAACGATGAAAAGAGGTCACTGCTATCCAGGGCGTTTGAGAGCCTGAAAAGTAAAAGAGGGGGCGCACAGAACGTAAACTTGACTTTTCCGTTCAAGTTTGCTGTTCCGCCTGGTACGGTGTGCAACGGCACCGTTGCGGGCATGACTGGTGTCTGCTTGGTCAAGATTGCAAACAGCAACAAGGCTGGTCCGTTTGGAGGGGTGGTTATGGTACAGCAGACTGCTGCTGAGAATAATGTTGGAAAGACGCAGCAGCAGCAGTGTGGTGAAAGAAGAAGAAGGGATTTTAAGGCTTGAACTGAGATGGATGTATGAATAAAAAGTTTCCCGTTAGGTCATCCAGACTTGGTATATGATATTATCCACCAAATTTATCCAAGCTGAAGAACCAAGGATATACCCCCCTGCCATAAACAACAAGATATGAATGGAGATTCCCCTCTAGATATAACCCTTCTTCATCTTTTTCTCTCCTATTCATCATTCTTCCAACAGCAACAACTCGGATATTGAAGCCATCCCTCCTCTCAATGACACGACACTACACAGCCGAGATCCAGGCAACAAATAATTAGCAACCAAGATATGTTCCCAAGATTCTGAATTAGATGAGTTACCCCTCCCTCTCTCCCACCCATCCAAGATCCATATAATACAAGTACATTACACCCCTTTCCTGTCAACTAATGATGAACAACAACCCCCCTCCCCGGCCCTTCCCAATCCTTGATCCCCTCCCTAATATTAACCCAGTACCTCAACTTTACCGCCTCCCCCTTCGCGCCCTCCCAATCCCCCCTTGCAAAAAACTCTTCCAATTTCCTCTCGCACTCCTCAATCCTCCTTTCGTTCTCCTCTTGAACCCCCCTCAAATCCTCCTCCGTCTCGGCCTCGTCAATCACCTCCCTAGCCTCCATAACCGTCACCAAAAGCTCCGGATCTGTGGCCGCCTGTCCCGACTCGTCACCCGCTTCGTCGCCTGCCAGATCTACGCCGCTCAGTTCGTGCAGCAGATACTGGGCCCTGGAAAGGGGGTTAGACAGCGTCTTGAACGCGCTGTTGATCAAGCTCGAAGCAGCTTCCGCTCTCGACCTGGCAGATCGCTGCGCTGCGGCGTCCTTGTCGCTGCGAGCTGCTGAGTGGTGGTGAAAATCGGGGTGAGCGGCCGCTTGCAGCCGCAAAAACTCGCGTCGGAGGGTGGGCACGTCAATGTGGAAGGGCCCCGCAGGGGGTGGACCGTCTGGCAAGGTATCGGGGAAGAGGGCGTAGAATTGGGGGATTTTTTTGCGGGGGTGTTCTTCTTTTCGTTGCAATTGTTCAGAGTCAGAAGGTGCTAGTTGGGAGGAAGGAGATGCTGAAAAGAATCGTTGTTGTCGTTGTTGTTGTTCAGAAAAACTGCGGGTGGGAACAAGAGTCCTGCTGCTGCTATTCAAGACGGAAAAGGCTGCTCGTGATGCTGGAGCTGGAGAAGACTGCGAGGTATGAATAGCTTCTCTCCGACAGGTCGCGCAAATCCAGGATGAAGCCGCGCGCCGTCCCGAGCTGGTGGTTGGTAATATTGATGCTCGCATTTTTTTCTGCTCCCGTTGGAATAGGTCTCAATAACAGTAAATAGCTTAAAGGTAAAAACGGTGGAGAAAAATAATGAATCTTCCTAGGTTATTTGTTGTTGTCCTCCTTCATGGGTGTTCCAGGCAAAAGAAAGGAAAGGTTGAGTTTCGGGATGCTTGACAAACAAACGAGAAAAATGACGTCGGCCACAAGAAAGATATCGGAGCCCCGCTGATTGCCGATAAAGCTGCTGTCACTTTAAACCAACAACATCAACCCTAACCCATTACATCAAGACCCCTGACCACAACCACGACCCCCTGTAATGATAGACAAACAACAGATAGAACAGTGGCCGTGTCATTCATCATAATGAATCTTGATTTTACAGGTAAATTAAACAACTGCTATAATGGTACATGCCAAATGTAGACAAGAAGAAAAAAAAGGTATATAGCAAAAGGTATTTGGTTTTGTTGTCGTCAAAGTCATAATTCACATCCTCCTTCCCTTTACGAAAGCACAGTGGCCCTCCACCTCCCCCTCTCAGCATGCCACCACCGCTCCTTATCCTTCTTGTCAACCACATTCCCGCTATACGTATTCCACCGTCCAATGCATCCTTCCCTTGTCTTCGTCGCGTCATCATCATCTTTTCCCTTCTTCTTTTTCTCTTTAGACTCCTTCACCTCACCAAGTACCAACGCCTCCCCACCATCATCCCTCAGCATGTCCTCAACAGTGACCAACCCTCCACCCTCATCCGTCTCCCCTTTACTGGCATCCCCCACAAGCACGTACTTGATCTTGGATTCAACAGTACCCATAAAAGCCCCAACTCCAAACTTATCAACCATATTCCCCCCTTCATCAAAAACATTGATAAAATACTTGGGAACCCGTCTGGCAGTTTCCAACCTCTGCTGAGCCGCCATCCTCGCTTGGTGCAAGTTACTGTTATCCCTCGGCATTGCCATCATCTCCCCCAAACTCATATTGAAGTTCGAAGGAGCAAACATTGGGCTCGCGGGCGCAGAGTTGTTGCCTTCTCCCCTACCGCTCATGAAGCTGAAGCTTCCTCTGCCGGTCGAAGAAGAGTAACTCGAACTATTCCTCGTATGTCCCCCACCAAATCCAGACCATCCGCTTGCTGTTCCCGGTCTATTTAGGTTGGTACTACTTCCCGGTCGGACTGGGTTCATAGCACTGCCTGGCCGGTTGTTGAGTTGCCCTCCTCTGTATCTATCCATGGGCTGGTCGATCCGTTCACAAGGGGAACACAGGCGCTGGAAAATCCCCTCGGGGTCGTTCGGCGCGCATAGATATCGAAGGGCAGGAAAGCCACCCGCTTCTATGCTGCGCGCAAGGATTGTGTCGGCTGTCGTGACAGCATTTGGAAGGTACGGAATATCCCAGTGAAGTTTTCGGAGTGTTTGGGAAGCGAGGTAAGGAAAGAACATGAAAAATTCGTTAGGGTCCATGTTGGGGGCATAAGCCTGAACTAGGTTGAAGTTCTGCAGTGAGGTTAGGTTGGAGAAGAGCCGGGCAAGGGTCGGCAAGGACTCGAGGTTGATGTGTATCAATGTAAGTGTCTGGAGCGAAGCCGAAGCCGGGCGGGTTGCCATGGTTGAAAGACCCGAAGTAGTAATGCCGGTGCAGTGTGTCAGAGAAAGTTTGGTCAGTGCTGGTAAAGAGAGGAGACTCGAGTCGTTGAATGCCGTAGATGGAATATGTGAGAGAACCAATGTTTTGAGTCCAGGGAGGGATCGGATCGTCCGTTCGAGAAGTTTCGGGGGCGAGAGTGTTGCTCCCAAGTGGCAGTGAATCACCAGACTGGAAAGTTGTTTCCAGTTGATGTGAAAGTCTAGAAACATTCTAGATTCCTGAGGAGTCAAGTCAACGGGTCCCCAGTGCTGAGATGGACCAGTTGGACGGGATCGTTGCTGTTGCTGAGACGGCGAAGGCTCAAGAATCCAGTTCATCTCCTTCAATTTTGGTCTCGTTGAAAGAGCTTGATATAGTCGCTGAAATGCGTGGTTATATGTTGGGTAAAACCCGAGAAGCCGCTCAAAGTTTGGAGCTGCCATCACCACCGATGCAATAAGGTCGCTGTATTTCACAACATCGACTCCCTGCGGCAACGCTGGCGGTTTCAATGACCTCACAATCACCGCAATCTGCTGGTTCGACCTCATCGTCCGTCTCAGCAAAGTCAATCTTGACCCGTATGTTGACTTTGTTCGCTTCTTCATGTTCGGTCCTTCGTGTCCCTGAAGGTGAATATGTGTGTAGAGCGCCTCCCGTGCATATTTGAGAAACTTCCGCGCGCTGACGGCAACCGAGCAACAATCTCTCATCCAGCAAGTTGCACAACTGTTGCTTGAAGGCTTCAAGTGCAGTTGACGAAGCTCATCGAGTATCATTTCTAGAACCTCACCGGGAAGAGCCGCAAATAACTCCCCCTGAGCCGCCTTCCGCCGCTGTGGCTTGATCTGTGCCGGTCTTTGCCATGGGTACTGTCCGCCCTGAATCCCTTGTGTCTGCCAGTTCGTATATGAAGCTGTCGAGCTGCGAGGGACCGCGCCACCATTTCCGTTTTGATGCGGTTCGGTACTGGCCTGACTGGTGCTTGTCTGACTTATGCTTGTCTGACTGCTGCTCATGGATGCGGTCCGCACTCGGCTATCGAAGACCTCGCGACTGGACATACCACTGCTGGATGCCGTGCTGACTGTGCTGCTGTTGGACAATCGTCGTGGTGTATTATACATCACTGGCCGGTCCATAGCAGCATGCGTGACATTGTTGTTGATGTTGTCTGCGTATGCTGCCGGCCTCTGGATCATAGGCGCACTGTTCACCTCGGGCCTCTGGGGGCCACGTCGAAAATCTGTTGTTTCCTGCATCCTGGCACTTGCCCTCTGAGTTCTGAGAACAAAATCCTGCTCGGTTGGAGGGTAGACACCCAGTGGAATCCCGTCTTGCAGCGACCAAGGCTGAGTCGCTAATATAGGTCCCGCCGCAATAGCCATCGCACCAGGTACAGGAGTGGTGAATGTCCGAGATCGGGTAGCAGGCGGTCTCAGCAGTACTGCATCGTCGTTGCTAAAAAATGGCCTTTCAAGGGCAGCAGCTGCCGAAGTTGTACGTTGATGGTAACCTCTGTTAAAGAAGGCTGGAGGAGGGCTGATATATGTCCTCCGTTAGTAATCAACAGTCGTTTCTTTTTGAGAAGAGAAAGATGGAAAACGGTTGAAAATGCCGAGACAGAACAAAAATACTCCGATAGCCTTAAAAGATCAGGTAGAAAAGGGGAAAGCCGAGAAATACGATGAGCAATCTGGTGGGCCAAGTCGCGCTTTTAAAATTGAATGCTTGAGCCTATCCCATGCAGATCTCGTGTGTGGGTAGAAGGATACTCTGAGTGACACTGTGTTGTGACGTTGACCCAATAGTTGTCTGCTACCCTAGACGCCAAACGTCCCTTTCGGACTGCTTGCTCTTTGGAACGTGACAACAGGGTGACAACCCGCAACCTTCTTGCACGGCGTAACCCCCCTTCCTCCGGCATATCGAGACACGAACCGAGCCGCCTCTGGGAAACACCATGTTCAGAAGCCAAAGGTCAAGGAGCGCCAGCCTGAGCGCTTGCTGAAGGCCCTGCCAAGCGCTAGCCGCTTCTGACCAAACCCATCTGGGGGCGACCTCATGGTGGGATCGAAGCTTGGCTTGCCTGGTCGCTGAGCGCAACCTGAATGGCGCCACTAGCATGCGGTGGAAATTAAAAAAGGCTCTCACGCCCAGGGCCGTTCACACGCTGCAATTGAGGGAGAGTGCGGTGAATCGGGAATAGGGGGCCGTTTGTCAATATTTGGTGCGGAAATAGACATCCCATCCAGCCCCAACAATGACGACCCGAGCAAACACTTGTCCGCCCTGTGTTCCGTGTGTGCAACGGGCAACGATAAAGAAGAGTCTCGCGCACACCTCACCGGATTTGGTTCCTAGTAAAGTGGATTCGTGGATAAGGTAGCGTGGGGTACAACAGTAGTGCGCCATGGAAGCCCCCCGTTCCAGAGCTTCCGAGAGCCGAATTCTAGCGATGACAACAGTGGACAGGGGGCTATTTTAACTCGATTGGAAAATGTTCCACGGCGCACAGCGTCTGCTCAGTCAGCTGCGCCCCCTGCACACACTGGAGCTGGGGGGCCTCCATCTTCAGGCTGAGCAAATCGCGACGCGACTAACAACGGAAGAGGCTTCAATAAAAATATTATGTGGAGTGAAGAAACGATTGGGTGAGTGAGTATGGCGATAAAACACCGAAACACAAGAAAAAAAGTACTGCTCACTCACCGAGATCCAGACGCTGACCGACGGTTATTCTTGGACATTGCTTCTCCTCCTGGCTTCCTTTGTTCCCTCTCCGCACCATCAACACTGGCCGTCATCACCGAGACGGCGGATGCTGTCTTTTCGCCGGTGTTCTTGAACTGGAAATGCGTTGCCAAGAACTCGGCCCGAGGGTCGACGGCAGACATTGAAGTTCTCCCAGTTGCGCTACCGTCGGAGGAAGGAACAGCGCTTTCGCTGTTGCGCCGTTTGTGGCTTCTCCATGACCATGAACTCCTTCGTGATCTCGGTGGAGGACTGTTGTGAATGACGGCGGTGGCCATCTTGGCTTTTGGTTCTGGCCAGCGATGGCCGTCTCTGGTAACAGCAGGCGGTTCTGTTTGGCCCCTGAACGGGACAAGAAGCGCCACGATTCCCGATCGACGCAGAGTCGAGGGGGTTCAAGATGCTGGGACCCGAAACCTAGCGCTTCAAATTTCAGCCGCACCTTTCTTTTATTCTCGCTTTGTTGTCTCGTGATTGATTGTGAAGGAACTTTTGGCTAACGGCGTCGACAGTTGAAGTGCGGATTTGATTGACGGTTGATGACACGAAATCGTTTGGACGGGCGGATCTTTCTTGATTTTGTCTGTTTTCGTCAGCCACCACCCCACCATGCACCTCGCAACTGCGCTCTTCCTTTTTTCTTTGCTGAGGACCGAGTCCCGTCGTTGCGTCTACCAGTCACGGTAAGAGATCAGGAGGACGATGGCGGGATAGGATTGGGTTGCAGCCTCAATGCTCGCATCTGCAATTGGTGTGTGGGCAGGCAACCTTTGGTAAATATGGCGAGAGCGATGACTGGAGTACCGCACACACCCTCTCCATGGAAGCGGGCAGTGTGTCATGCGAGACGTATGTAGTGTAAATTGACTGCATGCAACCTCAGATCAAGGAAGGAAAGCTAACAAAGACGGAAGGGAATCCGCGAGACTTTAAAAAGTCCCCCATCCCATCCCATCCCATCCCATCACCCATCACGACCGATGACCCCAACCCCAGACCCACGATTCCCCGATCTTTGGTAGTAAGCTTTTCAAGGTTCCAGGTTGCCACTCTTGTTTTGCGGGAGCAAGCAAAAAAGGGATCCCATGGGGAGAGGGCGGCTGAAGCCAAGGACCAGTCATGGAAATCGGACATGCATGATACGTCGTTGACCTTCGTGTAAGTGTCTAGCGTGCCTGCAGAATGCGCGTTCCAGCAAGGTTGGTTCTGTACCTAAGATGCGATGCGCTGTCCGATCCACTGGAGAGACGGGGGAAAGGCCAAGCTAAAATGTGCATAAAAATGGCCGTTGGGTCATCAACGGCAAACAGCCTGAGGAACTTGTGTTTCTCCAATGAAGGAGAATAGGAAGCAGGTCAGAAGCCTGGAAGGTGCAGCCCTTCGGGGCAGGACTCGGAAAGCAATGCAAGCCACAAAATTTGGATGATGGTTGAGGCGGGGTAAAGTGCAGCAGGATCTTGGGACTGATTCAAGGAAGCTGCATCCGCTGCTTGTCTCTGCAAGTTGCAGGTGTCTCCTTCCTGATTGATGGGCCGCAGGACTGGCAGTCAATTAACAACAAAAAATTGTCTCGGCGTCGATCGGAAAAAGACATTGCTCAACAAAACCACTCAATCCACAAACTTCGTATTGACCACATCAGAAGAGGTTGGCGGGAACCGTAAGGCGAGTCTAATGCAGGAGAATTTTCAGGAACCACTTAAAGAACATTTTCTCATTTTTATTTGTCAAGCTTTTTTCTCTTTCTCATCCGCTGCCAGCAGAGCACTGGCATCATGTCGGGGCTGTGACACCAAACATGTTTGCAGTTTCTGCATACTGCAGGAAATGCATATGTAGATTCGGGTATGCAACTTCGGCCGGGTGTTATTTGACGATGCAAGAAGCGGAAACAGACTACTTACACGCAGCCTCTTTATACTACATCCCAGACCAGGACGCTTACTACGATATAGTAACACAAAGCGCCAGGCACGCGCTCCCAACATACTGGGGCTGTGATTCGTGATTTGAACGCGTCCTCTTCCAGCTCAGACGGGACCTTCCAGGCCTCCAAGCGCAGATTTCTCATTCGCAACAGATTCTCCCATACATTCCACATCTGTGCCCCCGGGCTTTTTCGTCACCAAAGCCGTTATCCCGAAAAGAAGTAAGACCAAAAATAACCGTACTCTCACAATACCCTCCATCTGCTCTCAGCCCTGGTCGAAAGTTGGTAGGTTTTGCCGTGGGTGGCACAAACCACACTTCCATCTCAGCCAGCCTGGTTGGAGTGAACCAATCCCGAGTCCCCAAATATTCCGAACTGACCAATATTCAGTCCTACGTCCGTGACCCATCAAGGAATATACCGACAAATGATCAAACCGGGGTCGGGGTGCCCAACTTGACAACCGCCCGATGCGGCACATCTTCCTCTTCCTCGTCGTCCGAGTCAGCAAACTGCACCTTCGGCTTCTTCTTTTTCGGTGACGACAAACTCGAACCCGTCGAGTCACGCTTCTTCGAAGGTGAAGACGGCCCTCCTCCGTTTCTCTTCGCAATATTTTGTCCCTGACCTCCAGTCCCATCATCACCAGGCTCCTTCCTCTCCTTAGCAAGAGCTTCCCTCACATCAACAATCCTCGCAACACTTGGAGACACAGCTCCCACATTTACCAAATCACCTTCGTGATAACCCAGCTCCCTCCTCCCAAAATCCCTCCCAAAGATGAACTGCGGCCTCGCCAACTTGGCCATCTGCTCTTCCCCCTTTTCTTCGTTTACTTTCGGCAGAGGTAAGATGCTCGCATTCAATATCCACTCATAGATAGGTTTATCGTCCAGTATCGATCGACACTTCCACTGTTCGGCCTGCGTCATTTCCCCTCTGCGCTTGACAATGACTTCCTCCACGCTTCCTTTTAGCACTAGTGTCTCAACCGTGACCGGTTTTTGTTGAGATATTCGACGAGCTCGTCCAATGGCTTGCGCTTCAACTTGCGGGTTCAGCACCGGGTTGATGAAGTATATGCGGGAGGCTGCTTTCATATCGAGGCCGAAGGCTGCTTGGGTTATGTCCATGAGTAGCACCCTGGTGGAAAAGAAGATTAGTTGAGGGCCAAAGGGGATGAAGCTGAGAGACAACGCACCGGAACTTGGAGGTATTATTGAACGTCGCTACGTACTGGGACCGACGTTCTGGCGTCAAGCCGCGGGCGTAGATCAAGTGCTGAATTTGCAGCTATTGAGTTTGTTAATATATGCTCCAGGTAAAAGAGAACAAAGTACGAAGACGTACGATTTCCAAGACCTCCGCGATATAGTAGGCTACGTTGTCGTTCTCGTAGAAGATGATGATCTGCTCTTTGTCTTGGTACTTGACTATTTGGTCAACCAGGTACGAGAGCTTTGCAGAGGCGGTTGAAATGAGTTGGGTCTCGGCCAGGGCTGGGGCGATTGTGATGTCTTCGGCTTCAATAGGCGTAGATGGCCTGGTTGGTTCAGCTCCTTCAGTAGTGACAACTTGGACAGTTTGGCCCTTGCCAAGAATGGCAGATCGCCGTCTTTTGGATCCGTTACTGTCTTCTCCTAGCTGAGTATTCCCTGCGAGAGTCTTGGTTGATGCGGATGGAGTATTGCTCGCGACCTGTTCTTCGAGAACTTTGAGTCTTTGTTCTTGGCCTCGTGCTGCAAAACGTCCGCTGTCATACATCATCTGCAATGACACCGGGGCATCCACCACAGGCTGGACAAGCTTTTGCAGAGCGGTGACGATATTCGATGACGTACAAACCGGATCACCCTCCTGTTGATCCCAAGACCATGCTTTGCCTCCTTTCCAAGGGAAGTTTTGAATGTATATTGGAATATCCCGGAATAGGTTGGCATTTGTCTTGACGCTGTTCCTCAACGCCAACTTGCCAACCTCGATTCCGCTGCGCAACAACGCCTCATCCTGGATGCTTATCTTGATCTTACCCTTTTGCAAAAACTCTTCAGCAGTTTCAACCGATTTGCTAATTTGCGCAGGGGAGAAGAAGGAGCCTCCAAAGAAGCCGGCCTGCCTCACGTTCGAGACAAGTTCAACCAGGGCTTTCCTCTGGCGCGGATGGAACAGGTAATCTTGATCAGTTCTCTCGGACTGCACCGCGTTGAAGATGATGACCATTGAGAAGAGGTTCTGGGCCAGAACGTCCTGGTATGACCCATCAAGATAGACGAACTTCTCATCCACGGGAGGGAGGAGATTCCCGAGCTCTGAGAGACGGTGGCGGATGATGAGGGCGTCTAGCGTAATCCTGATGCTTGAAGCTCGGCGCCTGGCGCTCAGTCTAGACTGTTTGGACTTTATAGCATACTCGGACCAGTCTGCTGGAGTATCACCAGCCTCGGAAACCACATTTGCCCATGGTCTCATGTGGAGGTAGTAAGTTGCAATCGATCCGATGCGTTTCAAGTCGTCGTTTTCAAGATCGCCAGATGACTCAAGACGCTTACTGGTCTGAGATATTTTGCTATTAGTGTTCTTGGCGCTTGAAGGCTTATCATCGACCCCAAATAATCCCTTGGATGGCGTTCCGGTAACGATCCTGTTAGCATGTTAGCTGGTCAACAAGTACTGGGTTTGAGGGTCTCAAGGCCTTGTCTGTACCATTTCGCAGAAATCTGGAGCATATTAACCACCAAATGCAAATTACTTTGTTTCGACAATGTAGAGTTTCCGAGTTTGTGGCCCTCGTCAATGATGCACCGCTTGAAGTGGATGCCAGCGAGATGGTTTTGTTCGGCCTCCAATGGCAGCCGTTCGAACCGTGCAGACGAGAAAAGTAACATATCATACTCAAGAAGTTGATCAGTTGGTGGGAGAACACTATTCTTGTCGATCACTAGAACCTTCAACCCAGATGTGTGCTTTGAGATTTCTTGTCTCCATTGCTGCACAAGATTTGGAGGCACAATTACGAGCGAAGTGTGACTAAGACGGACTTTTCTCGGTGGAAGACGAGGAAAGTTAGCACGAGCAACTCGTCGCTGTGAATGCTGAGGGATGAGATAAGTGTTTGCGTTTCGCTGAATAGCAGCTATTGGACCAGCAAAGTCGAAGCCATCAGGCTCATTGCTGGTGAATATCCTCTTCCACGGTACCGAACTGCGATTAATACAAGCTGCAGCCATGTCGGCCAAACTTGCGACCCTCGGGCGGATTACTTGCTTATGATCCCGATAAATTTCAGGGGTGGTTGAAGGAATGTGTTTGGTTGCAAGTATGAGAGCAAGACAGATCAGCGTCTTTCCGGACCCCATCTCTTCAGCAAGAATACCTCCACAGGGCCTATCATAGTGCCTGGGTTCCCTAAGGGACGTGCCTGCAACAGCGTCATAATACCAAGGCTTCCCTAGTTGGTCAATGACCTTGGCCAGCCGCGGGTCTAGGACCTGTTGGATTTGGGATTCTCTCTGTAACATCAATGCTGCAGATCGGCGCTGATAGGCGTAAAGGACTGTATTAACTCCCGGTATGGTGCTGCTGAAGATGCTTTCCATTGCCTCTCGAGCATCTAGGTCATCCACAGAATCAGGGGTTGGGTTGGGTGATGGGATATTGTTGAACATCTCGAGGAGCGACTGCCTCTCAGACGAACTGCTATTCGAATTAGATGGGGCGGCCCGCTGCTCCCAGGGAATCGGGGACGGCATTCGGTCAACCGCGTTCACTCCGTTTGGGACTCCCATGTACGCAGTCCACCCAAAGTCTAGCTGTGATAATAACTTTTGGCGTGCTTTCCTCAGGGATGGATTTGACCTCGGAATCCTCCGATTGTCGACATCGTCAGGGAGAATGTACACGCGGACAATGCCCACATTGGTTTGCAAAGGATGTAAGCCGAAACTGAGATGAATCCATTGTTCCTCGAATAGACCCCGAAAAGGTGATAGGTATGCTGAGGATAGTAACAGCCGTTGGATCTCTGATGGGAGGAACTCAAGTGCGTGTTTTGCGAAGCTGTGGTATTGGATGCCTTCGAGGTCCAACAAGCCTTGTTTCGGGGGGCATCCATCAGTATCAGAATCGTTGCTACTCTCAGCAGACCCCGGCTTCAAGAGACGAAAAGGGCCTTGGAATTGCAGCCAGCGATCGGGGTCCACGGGTGGCCATGTGATGGTGTCCCTGATGGAGGGGAGATCCAGAGCCAGACATCCCGCGGCGATGTACGACTTGATAGTACGCCTCTTGACAGGCATTGTGACAAACAATTATTATGAGGCTTTGATGGGATTCATGATGAAATAGTGATGACAACTTCCCAATAAAAATCTCGTCCAGCACCTTCCACTCGTCGCAGGTGTTTGCCTAAAAGGTTGGGAGGTGGAAGTAAGCTGTTGCGGGGAATAAGTGGGTATATTGCTCAAATAAGCCAATCAGCGGCCACAGTCACTCAGGGGACTTAAACAGAAGGAGCACCCGACCCTTCAAACCTTCCACACACGGCCACTTGCAAGGCAGACAGAAGCGGCACATTCTTGGTGGAAAAAATTATCGACAGGTCGCATCAAAAATGGCTTGCAATACCACACTCAGAAAATACTCAATTTAAAAGCCGTGTCAGTAGGTGGTCCATCGAGCACTGTTGGCCGGACAACTGAACCCAATCTCCTCCCAGTAGGTACTCTAGCCATTACTCTGGGCCTTGGCGTATCTCTGACAGTTGACAGAACAATAATCGTCTTGGGGGGAAAAAGCTCGCTGAGGCTTCGGTGGCTGTCTTGTATCACACCAAGGAAATAGACACGCGTTTGAGCGCTCTTGTCAACGGATACCTACCTCGAACGAATCTCGGTACTCCTTCAACCGGAACATGATGGCGCTGTAGGATCCGTCCACGGGAGCTTCGGAATACTTGGGAACGACGACTATGGATTCATGACAATGGCGCCCATGCCTTGACGGCCACGTTTGCCAGAGCGCGCTATGCGCTCCAACCTCCACTTCTTTCACAGTACAAAGTCGCCGCAGGCATCGATCAGTCTTGCATGCGATGGAGTGTCGTGTGTCGTTGCCGTCTAACTGCCCCACATTTGCACTCTGCTCATCGCCAAGACCGCCCGAGGACCCGGACCGACCAGGGAGGTCTGTGATGTGTGGTCCGCGCCATGCCCGATTTGGCCAGGAGTGCTTGCTTCAATGATCGACCTCTTTGCGACCGTTTCTCAAAGTTCCGAGTGTCAATGCCAGTGGCCGAGCGTCCAGGCTTGTTTGGTTGGCGCTCATGGGCGAAAATCCAGTTCAATCACAGTGTGCTTCATGATGGGGTTCACGTCCGATAGCTGGCGCTGGCTGGGCCTGGGGTCAGAGGATTTGCAAGGATGCGGGTCCATCCGTGTTCCCCAGATCAGCAAAGCCACTCTTCATATCTCAGCATCATCTACGGCGTCAAGGGAACCAGATATTTGCAACTGATGGGTTCGCTAACTGAACCAATCCCATGCCGAGAGCACTGGGCGAGCATGTTGTTCTGTAAGTTGTCTACTTCCCGCACAGGTGTGTTCCAGACCACAGGCGTCAAGGAGACAGACCCATTGGTTACCATCAGCACAAGCTGAGCGTTTCCTGTTCATCCGATTTGATGCTTCGTCCCGTGTCCAATAATACCACCGGGGACGGGACAGGAAAGTATCGTTCTCGCTAATCTTCCTTCGCCAGCTCAAGACACCCACCGGCATACCTCTGGGCTTGAGCCAGGTTTTCAGGGATTCAGCTTTCACCACGTATGTACTGTACATGACCCTAATCCCAGCTTTCAGACTGTCAATCGTGGATCTCCCCGATAGCACACCCAGCTTAAGGATCCGTCCGTGCCTTGCCGTTCCGTGCTTCAACACACGTTCACTACTTGTAATCCTGGGGAAGCACACCTTGCAGCCGGTCGTCATGGCCATCGGCGTCGCTATGGGGTGATCAGTCCTATTGGCCTCAGCAGTCTATGCATTGACTGCGTTGTAGCCGAGTTCGTCCAAGTGCATTTCGCCCTGGAAAGATGTGCTTCTCTCTTGGCTTTCTGGGCGGCAACAAAGCCAACAGCTTCTCGGAGTGGCATCAACCTCTGAGGGGGGGGGGCCGGGAATACAGTATGCCACTATGCATAAAGGTCCGTACCAGCGCTACCCGCCGAAAACACTGGTGGAGTGGATTCTATGTTTGGAAAAACGGCCAGTAAACATTGGGGTCGAGATGGGGGAACTCGGGTCTCCCTGCCTGAAGAAGGACCGCCATCACGCCAACATGCATTGTTTCCATCGGCAGCCCTCTCCTACCAGGATCGATATTATCGTGTGATTCACCTTAGAAGACGGGGCTTGTCGGTAGCCCCCTCATTATTCCACTTATTTCTCCGTTGTGATGTGCAGCTCGTTTTTCATGCATCCGTATCCGGAAGGAACACGGGCACTCGCAAAACACCAAACGCAGCTCCCCGTTTCTTACTACCCTAATGTTCTTGCCTATTGTTTCTCACCGGTTATGCTCGTTGTTTTGCGCACCCAAACATCCAACGCATCAGTGGGATGAGAAGCTGACTACAGGGGTAGAAGGCAGCCACCGGAGGCAGGATCTTATTACGCACTCCGGCACCTCAGTCTACGGCAACCATTCCTTTTGAAGAGGGCACGAAGGGCACCATGTGCGCTCAGCAGCCTGTGAGGGGAAGCGTGGGTGCTCGGCAGGAAGCAGGCTATATCGTAAACCTGTTATATACCCTCCCGAGGAGTCTCCAGCACCACGGATGATGGCGTAAACCGTGGGGGATTAACTGACAAGATAGCGCAGCCCGCCAACTCATCATGGTGTCACCGGAGATGGAGAGGGCAGACGCCGGCTGGTCTGGTTGCCTTGCCATCCTACCCCCCCCCCTTTCTCGTCGTCCGGAAACGGACCATTTTTGTCTCTTCTTTCTCTTTCTCTTTCTCCTGCAGGGCTTATCGTTCCACCACGGGGCCGATGAACCACGCCACTTGGATTTGTGGTTGAAGCACTATCTCATGGAGTCCTCGTGGTGTATATGCGTAATTCTCAATATTGAAAGAGTGGGGGACGTGTTGGCTGCTCTCTCTCTGACTGGGCCAGAAATTTGGAACTGCTGACCAAACAAATAATAGGCAGAATCTGGGCCGAGATAGTATTGATGAAAGAAGGCAGGCCATCCAAGGTGGTCGTCATGATGGTCATGACACACGGTCCCTTTACCAAGGAATGAACCATTTAAGATGTCAGCCCAAGAAAGTTCCTGATCAGCACAGAGAGCATTAGCTCCAATGAGGACGGCCCAACATCACAGCCCCTTCCCCCTCCCACTTTCTCTTCTTGCCCCTTTGAGCAGGTTCTCTCTAGTTCTGCTGGTCATGAGGCAGTGACAGAATTTTCTTGTTTTTGGCCCTCCCTTTTTTATCATAGAAGAGGCATATAACGTATGCAATAAGATGCCGGGAGGATGTTTGAAGAGCATAGTATCCTGGGGAAAGACCTGCATGGTCTCCGCAGCACTAGTGTCGTTCTGTTGGAGGTCTTTTTCGCCTCCGGCGTTCCGCCCGATCTTTGAGAGTGAGATAGATAGTACTTACTATTGGCTCCCTCCCAAGGAAGGGTGACGGTTCAGACGGAGCCAGTCACTCCAGGATGAAGGGATGGACAGGATTTGGCCTATTTTTTTATGGTGGTTATATGAGGAGAAAACCCTGAAACGCAAACTCGCTCTATTTACCGTGGAGGCTTACTTAGCTCACTGACATACTGAAATCCTGTGAACAAAATGTGATGGCGGCTGACAAGATACCAGACTCACAGTACTATCTAGTATACTATCTATCCAGTTTATCTACATACTATTTTCATCTCCGCCAGCAAACTTAAATAACAAGACGTAGACAGCTGCTATAACCCTGCCCCCGCCCCCTCTGTGTGCGTATTTCTGGTCGTGTGTGTCTTGATTTATGTAGGACTGTATGTGATCATAGGTAATGTACCAGGTACATGAGGGGTGTGTGTGTGTGTGTGTGTCACTGACAGGTATATTACATGTAATTAAGATACTGGTTGTTATTATGGTTGTGATTATTACATCGGACGAAAAAAAAAAAAAAAAAGAGAGAGAAAAAAGTCCAGTTGAAAGACGCACAGACAAACACTCCCCCTCTCCTTCCCCCCCTTTCCATCCGTTTTTTTTTTCGTCTGATGAAGAAACGGTTAGTGTCATCCCAACGGTTTTGATAAATTTATGGGTTTATAGCACCAGAGAAAAAGAAAACAGATTTAAATGGTGGAACAAAGTTTCTTGGAAGTCCAGGAAGCAAGGTAGGGAATGAAAGGGCTGTTTTTGTTCGTGGAAAAAAATATTTTGATAATGAACTTGAATTATAATAAGAAGAGAGAGAGGGGGTATAGCTACTAAAGAAATAATAACAGTTAAAAAAAATGGAAGAAATTTGGTGACCCCGTCCCTTCAAAGCACACGCTAACACACCCATATACCAGTTATTAACCCCCCTGTCATGATTGTCAAGGCTCGAGGGATGCATCAGTATCTCCACACACCACACATACACGGACCGAAACCGCCCCACCCACAACGCAGGCGGAAGCAGACAGAAAAAGCACCGGAGCCTCCTCTCTCACCCCCATCCCTATCCCGCCTCCCCATCCGCATCATGTCTTTGGCATACGTATGCGTGCTCTTTTCTGCAGGAAGCCTGCCTGTCCGTCCGTCCCGTGCCGCTTCTGGAATGCCGTCACCCCCTCTCCTCTCCTCTGATGTTACTGTTCGGATTTCGTTCGATAGTGACTGACAATATTGGCTGAAACTTGATGCTCGCTGGTAATAGAAAAATTGCAAAATCGCTCCAAGGAAAAAAAAGATGAGTAGGTAGGTGGGTAGGTAATAAAAACACGACCGGAGGAGGAACTTTTAGTTTTGGATTCATGGGGTTGTCGTTACCGATTGGAATGTTTTTGTCTCTGTGACTGTGGTTGTTGTTGTTGTTGATGATGCAAACTTTCTCCCAGCGCCCCCCACCCCCTTCCAGTAAATATGCACCGTTCTTTCCCCCCTTGATGACAAGGAAATAAAAGATGAAATAGAGATGCTTCATTGTCGTAATCATAAAAGTCGTATCGTACCCAAACTGGCGTAGTAATAAGAAAACAATGGTTTTAGGGTGAGGAAAATAGTCGTCTCTTTTTGCCGTCTCCCAAGTGTGGATTTGGATTGACTGGCTGGGTCTGAGGGAGGGAGGATTTCAGCCATAGCAAAGAGGGCACTGGCCGGGCTGCATGATGTATCGCTCATGAGGACCCTTGGGACACGCCCTCTTGCGGCTACCATCGACCGAGGTGCCGAAGAAGTGCACGCCGGGATCTTGGCATGCTGTGTAGATGTAGTAATTCTTGATGAAGTCGCACATCTTGGCTTGTGTAAGAGTGTGAAGCCGCAGTGGCGTGTGTGAAGATGGGTGGAATTGAGGGTGGTGTTGTGTCCAGTCTGAAACGGAGGAGGGTTGAGCAAGTTTAAGTATGCAGGCTGTTTCGTTTGTGTGGTCTGAGAATGGCGGTTAGTCTGATGTTACTATTCTTGACGATCCGTGGAATGAGGGAAGAGAAACCAGGTCAGGGGTGGGCGGCAAACAAGAAAGGAAAAAAACCAAGTACAATAACATACATGTAATAAATATGAATCGGCAAGTTGAGTTGGCGGCGGTTGATCAGACGGACCCTCTTGGGATGTAACAACGGAGTGTGTTGTTCTTGCTCTTCGTTCCGGGTTATATGAAATGTTGGGGTGAGGATGATGAAGGAGAAGGCTATGGTATGAGAAACTGAAAAACGAAGCTCGAGAAGGGGTTTATATAAACAAGGAGACTGTCGAAGTTGGGAAAGGGGGTATAATAGGGGACACCATCAAAAGAAACAAGGTCCTTTATGATACCCCACCAAGATGAGATGGTGGCCGAGACACAGAATAAACAGGTGAAGCGTCAATCAAGAGCAGATTATAATGGATACCCCCAATGCAGTAATAAGATAAGCCTTGATATCAATGGAAGTGGAGCAGAAGAAGGTCGACGCGGAGGGTGGTGGGGCAATGACAGCTTGTGCGTGGGTGTCACAATGCCAGAAACAATAAACGCCACTCCTGACAACCAAGATATCAGAGATGACAGCTTGCCCGAGCTGAGATCAAAAACGGTCGAGTAGTGGACGGGATGGAGGGTGAGGGTACGTATGGCTTGTTGCATTTAGGCGCTTGAGGCAGCCCCGTCAGCGACCGTCATGTTTGGGAAGGTAGTGAAAATGGCGCCTTGGGTGGATTGGTGAGGTAAAGAAACCAGAGACAACATATGTATAGATGGCCGTAATAAGGGGAAACAGGGACCAGGGAAGGTTAAGACCCAGAAACAAGGAAAATACAACATGTCTTGGCCATGCTGTCGCCTGTCATGGAGACTCGGGTGCCACGGCGTAGTCAGCGGGAAGAAGCAGAGACCCTGGTTTCCGCTCGCGTTCGTTAGCAGATTCGAGCCAAAAAGAGAGATAGAGTAGCCAAGTTTCGTGTGTACGTGCGAGGGGAGCAAAGAAAGAGAGAATGTCAGAGTGCTAACTCCCAAACAGGAAACACGCCGCCACGGCCCTTGATCCTGGAGCTTGTTCGCGGTCCGTCACATGTGGGGCGTTGAAGAAAAAAACGGTCCATGTGTGTGTGTGTGTGTGTGTGTGCTCTACCCTGCGAAGGGGTACAAGTACTGGGGGCTGAAGTGGCGGCAAGATCCGTAGAGAGAGTCCTGGGAGAGGGGGCTTTCTGCATCGAGATGGACACCTTGATGGCGCACCCACCCAGCAAAACAACGTGTGCAGGTACCTGTACATCCATGCATCTGCCCTTGCATTTCTCGCAAATGCATCCGAGCGAGGGGCAAAGCTAAGTTGGAGCTTCGGAGCAAGGGCCCAGGGGAATGATGGTGGGGTGGTGGGGTGACCTTGACAAAGCTCGAGCTCTCAGCTTCAGGGGAGGTGGTCAGACGGAAAAAAAAAATTAAAAAAAAATTAAAGGTGGCATGTGTGGACAGCCACAATGCACGGAGCGTGACGAGCGAAGGGACCGATCAGAAAGCACCCAGGTCGCCGGAATGAAGGGTGATGATTCGCCAGTATAACCGAATAGTCCGGAGTATCTCCGACTTTGAAAGCGCCCTTTATTAGGAGACAAGCAACCATGTTGCCGCACTGATGATGCCGAGCAAATCCGTGACATTTCCAGAGTCGTTTGTGGCCCATCCACGACGGCGATCCGGTACTTGGTGGCGCCAGTTCGCATTTTCGACACAGATTCGTCCATTGAAACCGGCACCAAGGGCCCATAAGGCTTAGCTACTATAGCAGCAAGTGGGCAGATGACTGGTCCTTCCTCTGTTTGTTGGGCGACAAACATTCCGAGATTGCAATATCCAAGTATCACAAGCTTTCCAACAAACGCTGTGTAATGTGACAGCTCGCCTAGGACTCACATTCTCAGGAGCGAGCGCATTAAGCTATAAGGTGTCTGACCTGTGGTTGTAGATGTGTTGAAGTTGCCGATGCCCAGTCACGACAATTCTTCAGATTGCTCGAGGTCAAAGCGTAATGTTCATGCAGCTGTGGCTCAGGAAGCACCATCTGGAATTTCCACAACAAACTTTGGCGCGATGGAGCTAGACAGCCAACTCGGCTCTTCTTCCCGGACGGTCGAAACTTGTCGCAGGGGGGACAACCTCATCTCAAGATCCACTGTCGTATTGAAGAATCGCAGCTGCTGATATCATTTTGTTTAGAGAGAGGGTGTCAAGCGATGTCTCAGCCACCCGTCAAGGCTGATCCGGGCTTCCCAAAAGGGAGATACGATTGGGCGACGACGACGAATACCCACGCGGCGCCTCGTGCGCCTCTTTTGAGCTCCGCGAAACCGCTGTGGGGGAAGCTACCCCGATGAAGATGGGTCGATCGTCCCGCGCAGGGACCACCACAATTATCTGACAGCTCTGCCGGTGGCCTTCGGGTGCCCGCCCGTCCGCCCGTCCGCCTCCCCGAGGAGATCGGCCTTTTCAAGTGGTCGAAGCTTGCTTTTGTTTTGTAGGCAGAAAGAAGACGAGATCAGGTCCTCTCGTTTTCCCGACGGGGTCCGAGTGCAAAGACAGGCCCAGGAGAAACTGAGACGGCGCCAATTGCTCTGACCTAGAGATGGAGTCTGAGAATGGCGGAAGGCCCTGCCAATATCGCAGCCTGGTAATGACCACGACCACGACGGATGATGTGGAGGGCGCTAATATCGGACGGGGTTGTAGGCGGCCCCCCGACGCTATTTCGAGCTCTCCCCTCAAATTGCTTCTCCAGAGTTGACGATAGCCAGCTCCATCAAAACCAGAATATCGTCAAAGCTGGAACGACCCCCACGGCGCGGGCCAGACATCAGGCTCGGTGCTGCCAAAGTCGTCGATTCCGGTCCATCTACCGATGCAGGCGGCAATTTACCGTCTGATAAAAGCAAAAGTCATTCTTGTCAATCCACCTGCGATGTCGCAAGAGTTCTCCTGGAGCAAGCTCAACAATCGACATGGCGAGTTCCATGGATGCCGGGGTCTCCCGCTGTTGCTGCTGCACGTATCCCAGGCATCCTGGCGCGTCTTTTTTTGTCGAGAGCCTAACGGCGACTGAATGCAACGTCCGCAACCCTCGTTCGCAACGTCGCTTGGCTCTGGCTCAGACAGCCAACTGAAGACTAAGTCACTAAACTGGCGCGAGTGAGGTCGAGCAAGAATTCCTACGGCCCAGTTCCCCGGTCTGGCTCTGATGACCAGGCCAAGGAGGAGGGAGCATCATAGATGGACGCATGAAGGCTGCCAGGCGGATGTAATCTGCGTTTCCGCGAACCCTCCCCTCCCATCTTCTGTGCGCTCCGCAGCCGAGTGGAGGAAGACGTGTGCCAGGATGCAGCCTGAGTGGACATGCAAGGTACTGTAGAGACCTGTTCGTTGATCGCCCGGAACGGAAGTGCTGCTTTGCTTTTTGGGCAATGGCGGACGAGACGACGTCGCAATGTCGAGTCAAATGGGCAGCACAATCGGCAGATGCGACGCGGATCGAGGTTGGAATTCTACAAAGAATTGGACGCCAGTGACAGTGACAGTGACGGCAACTGCGGGCAGGGATGAGGGGCACTGCAGTCTGCAGTGATGTGCAGCTTGAACACGTTTTTCTCCCCCTCGTTTGGCTTCGGATTGGCCCCACACAACCATCAAATCTGCAGAATTCCCAATCCAGCCAAAGACGAAACTTCAAACAGCAACTTGAGAGCATGATGAGGGTGCAGCAGCATGAGAGGAACGGCCCGAGCTGATTCTCAACCACAACTCAACTGGCTGGGAATTGGGTTTAGCACATTGGCACTCTTTCACACCTTCCAATTCGAAGTCGATTTTGCGCCACTTGTGGAAGTTCCTACATGCGCTCAGACGCCACTTTTATTAAGATGCTGAGCGCCTCCGAGATCCGGGATAAACGGCCAGCGACGATCCATTTGATGGCTTGATGTTTCGATGGCCCTCACCGCTAATCTTGAATGTTTGTCGGCAGAGGCTCAGTCAAACCGACTCCAATGGCGAAAACAGCTGCAGGCGAATGCAAAAGGAAAAGCAGAAAGTCGACCAAGGAGCACGGACAAGGGCCCAGAAAGTGGATGTTCCATGTGGGCATCTCCAAAAAAACGGTTGGTGTTTGGACCACGCCATGTCCCCTTCTTGCGCACCAAGACCCTCTTTGGATGTCACTGAACACCCTGGCAGGTAAACTTTAGCATTCACCACCCTCGAATCTTTACAATACAACTCGGCGATGCAGTGTCTCTAGGCCCTCTGAGCTCTGCAGAAAAAACGTGGTGATTCTACGCTTTGACAGCACCAGACCGTATTGGGTGACCAGACCGTATTGGGTGACCAGTTGTGAATCGAGTCAACTCCTTCAATATCCGTCGGGCCTTGGTGATGTCTGGACCATGGAGTTTGCCGAAATGGTGGTCGCCGACCCATTCACTCCACTCCTGGATGGTCTCTCTCGAGTCTTCAAACTGCATCGCAACTCGACAACTGCTGTCTCCGAGCTCTCATCACGCACCTTCCCGACCGTTTTAGTATCACATCAGTCTTGCATGTGCTTCATGCAAGACTCACATCACTTGCAGCTTGCAGTCAAACAGAACCAGGTTTTGACAATCATCTGGAGCCTCCCTCCCGCCGCAAAGGTGCGGTCAACGCGGAACCCGGCTCGAGATGCTCCTCTTGGCTTAGCTCTCTGGCCCATGGTTGCTAACATCATGGCCACAAGTCGCCGAGCAATTCCAATTTCCGCACCAAACACGACTACGAACATTTTCCTTCGTTCCTTTGCAACGGTTTGTTCGGCAGCGGACCCCTGCCTGCTGTTACAGATTGCGTGCCACGAGTGCTGTTTTAGCCACAAACATACAGACGCCATTTCAAATCGCCGAACTGGTAAAGGGGACTAAACAGATTGCGTGGGGGTGTTAACTTTTGCCCTAGGTAGGTGCTTTCCGAAATACAACCCCCCAAACAAGCATAGTGGGGGGAAAGATGTCGGGCTCCTCTTGATGTTTTGCATTGAACTATCATTTTGTCCATATCTCCACTGCTTGTCAAGGACAAGGAGACAAAATATGGCATTAGAGACTTCGCCAGTGCCTTGAACTCTTCTCGGTCAGGGTTACTTTGTTGCAACTTCACTTTGTTTCACCGCTCAAATGAGCCTGCTCAAATGATGAGGAGATTTTTTTTCTTCTTCCTCCATCAACGGAACTACACTCAAAATCATGCACGTCACGGTGGGTTTTGGATGACCCTTAACGGTGATTAGTTCTGTAGATCACGAAAACGGCTCGGCAGCTTCGCGGAGAAAGCGAGGTTGCTCACTGCTCACCGCCACTGATGAACTTCACATGAGGTTAGACTAACGTCCGTCGGTGATGAGGGAGGTTATAGAATTTCCGGGGCTTCACGTTTTTATCTCCGGGTCCCGGGGACGGGAATTACCGCGGCGAGAAACCCCATGACAGAAAGTTCCTAAAAGCCAAGGGATACATGTTCACATGTTTGCTCATTTGATTTATGTACCTTGGCCGAGAAACGGGGACTGGAGAGGACAAGAGGCAAAGCTGTCGTTTTCGTTTTTTTTTTCCATGGGAGACAAAGTTAAATATATCAATACCAAAACCGGTGTGTGGTGTGGTGGGAAAAAAAAAAAAAAACCCCCCATTTATGCAGAGAGATAAAACGGTGGAGCTTTTTTATATTTACATACATACGTAAATGACCTCTGGAGAGGAGAAGAGAAATTTTCCTGTACAGGTCAAGACATTTTTACAAGATAACCCACTGATCCCTTTATTCAAACTGAGACAAGCGAAATGGTTTGTATAAGTGATTGAAATTATCGAAAATCGTCAAGACGGCTTTTTTTTAAAAAAATATTAAATTTAAAAATTTGGTTCTAGTTGTGGCGGTACTCAAACACAAGAGTTCATACTGACACAAAATGCCCATTGTGAATGCTATTGGCAGGCCGATCTAGTTTTATTTGGTTAGATTCAAGTTTCAGATGAATTCGTGGACACGTAGAGTGTGCCAAAATCTCAATGCCCGATGTAGTACTCTGTTCTCTCTGCCTACCAGTGATGGTGTGATCCTAAGCAAAGAGGTGTGACATGCTTGGGAGATTGCAGTGCCCAGAAACACCGTAAATCAGGGAGGAAAATTGTAACTTTTAATTCGAAAACGAGAGAAAGTTTTCTATGTCTCCCAATCTACCAGGTATTCGCTCCATCTAAAAACCCAGCTTCTGCGTTGTGCATGTAGATTATGACACCCAAACTCCCTGCCAAAAGAACCCCAGCAATGTACCAAAATCAAACCCGCGAATCAAAGCAACGTTCTTCCACCAGTTGTCATCATCAGAGTCATGATGACCTAATTTGCGTTTTCCCCGACCTTCTTAGCGCTGGGTTTGTTGCCCTCCAGGTTCAAGTCCGCCATTTGGCCAGTGAAGGGACATACACCAGCGGTAGGGGAAGCCTTCTTACCGGTAGCAGGGCAAGCACCATTGCTCCCAGTGGCGGTGTCATCACTGCCCTCGGAAGTGGCCTCGTCTTCCTCGTTAAGAATTTTTTTACCATGCAGCCAGCCCTCCTTCTCAATTATGCCAAAGTCCATACCATCTGTGAACTCCTCACCATCATGTACATACCACTTGGTGAACAGATCGTTTTGGATCCAAATCACCTTACCCAGCGCCTTGACGATGGCCATCTTGCGCTGCAAATGCAAACGTGGGTGCGAGAGAATAGCTTCCGTCAGGACATCCTGGATCACGGCCAAACCGGCGCCGATGTGGATATACTCGATATGCAACGGGTGCGTTCGGCCAATGCCGGTGTGCATCATGCCGACCTTGTCGAGGTATTCCCAAAACTCCATCTGGGTTGGATCCGAGCACAACTTCTTAAGATATGCTCTGAGGAACATCTTGCGGTGGAGAATCTGAGGCGACTCCTCATCTGGGGACTCGTCCATGGGACCTTCAAAGGCGGTGCTTCGCGTCGTGAAAGCGCGGGCGGTGATGTCATATTGCAACAGCTTTCTGTAGACAATGTTGACGACTGCTGGAATGAGAGCCTGGATGTATTTGCTTCCACCCTTCAGGGCATCGATGTCATCTAGGTATCGAGTTAGATGATTGCGTCGAGCAAGACAAGGATTGTTCAAACTTACTGCTACCAAAGTCTAGAAAGGAGTGAAGATATCGAATGCGGGCTTCGAGACTGGTGTAAAGGGATTTGCGGTCGATGTGCTGCATCGGACGGCTTCTTGATGTTGACATGTTGGGCAGATGGGATACGGTGATACCGTGATTGTGGGAAATGGGGGAGCTTCAGGGATGCGAGTTCGGGAAAGAGATGGAGATGCCTTCGCCCCGGCAATTGTTTAAGTGATGGAACCAAAATGATACTGTTGATGCTGGAATGTTGAACGGGAGAAGGAAGTGCATGGCTTTTCAAGATTTTCTTCTGTGAGACTCATCGGGAAGTCTGGATTGCGTTGTGGTGTGACCATGACGCATGGCTCAAGGTGGTGTGATTTGGAACGAACATCGAACCACTGCTCTGGTAGCGGCAAATTTGTGCCATCTGATTGGTCCTTCGGCTACCTTGTCGCCCAATTGGGAAAGAACTCAACAAAGCGACTTGTAAAATATTGTCGCGGACATCCGAAAGTTTACAATGCCATCTTTTTGGGGTGATGCAAAAAATATCGACTGTTTTAGAGCGAGAATGATCATCGAAGCTACACAGTCCAATGTACTTTGTTTCGGTGTGTGGTCATCGACATGGCACAAAACACTGACTATCACGCCCATTGCTAAAACCGGCTAACGAGTCGCATGATTATGAGCCCAGAAATCGTTGACACAGTGATACTTGAGTCCTTGAAAAAGACTTGTCGGTACTAAAGGAGTGAGATTTTTCTTTTCAAGATAAGCTGGGAAATGAGCGACTCGGGCCATGCAGCTGGCCAAATTCTAAAGAGATTTCCAGGTTTGAAAGAACGACAACCTGAAATCCAGTTCCTTCCGTCTTGCGTTTCCCAAGCCCGCTCCAGTCCGGGATCCTGGGAAGGAACAATGTTTGTCAACTGCAGGAACCCGAAACAATCAAAAATCCAGTCCAAGAAAATGCACAAGAGTTGCAGTGCTTCTCACGCGGATGCTTTGTCCGCGATTCAGGCTAATTGGATTGGTCGATACAGTTAGGCTGAACGTCGGAAATGCTTGGGGAATGCAATCTCCAGGTTCGGCCATATTTTCTCCGTCTTGGGATTGATCCAATGGAGGATATCCAGCGGGGTAGAGGAGCATGAGCACGACACTCTTAGGAACCGGGTTACTTATAAAGTTGACGACATGGACGGAAATATCCCACTGTTGGTTGCCCATGATTCGGCCTCTCTTTATCTAGCGAGAAACGATGCGGCCTTCTTTGGGGATTCTGGCGCTCTGCGCTTCATTCGTTTCCGCCGAGAACGGTCTGGCTGGCTGGTTGCGATATGCACCCCTTTCAGATGACAAACTGCTTCAACGAGGACTAGATTCGCTTCCCTCAGTCATTATCGCTCTAAACTCGTCCACGGTCAGTCCTGTTTACACAGCCGGGAAGGAGTTGCAAGCGGGAATTCTGGGAGTGATCGGAGAAAGCCTCAATATTACCCACGAAACCACTTCCTCGGCGGCTTCATCATCAATCATTGTCGGAACGGCATCTGCGTACAACGAGAAATACGGCACTGTGGATGTTTCCAAGTTCGCTCCCGATGGTTTCTGGCTCAACGTGAAAAAGGGGAGTGTTACCATCGTTGGCCAGAACGAACGGGGCGCGCTGTATGGAGCTTTCGAGTATTTGACGAGGATTGCACAGGGCAATTTCTCAGACATCGACATTCTCTCCAATCCAGATGCGCCAATCCGGTGGGTGAACCAGTGGGACAACCTTGACGGAAGCATCGAACGCGGCTATGCCGGCCTATCAATCTTTTTCAGGAACGGTGTGGTTCTTGACGATCTCACCAAAGTCGCGCAATATGCAAGACTTCTCGCCTCAATCCGGATCAACGCTATTGTCCCAAACAACGTGAATGCAAACGCCAACACGCTCAACGCTACGAATATTGAAGGACTGGGGAGAATTGCGGATGTCCTGAGGCCTTGGGGGATCCAGCTTGGACTATCACTCAACTTTGCTTCGCCGCAAACCTTGGGCGGACTGAGCACTTTCGACCCTCTGGACCAGTCAGTTATCTCGTGGTGGACCGAGAAGACGGCGCAATTGTACAGCCGCGTTCCCGACATGGCAGGCTACCTTGTCAAGGCAAACTCGGAAGGCCAACCGGGGCCGTTGACTTACAACCGTACGCTCGCCGACGCGGCAAATCTGTTCGCCAAGGCGGTCCAACCCTATGGCGGAATCGTCATGTTCCGCGCTTTCGTATACAACCATCTCGCTGATTGGAGCATCTGGAAGAATGACCGTGCGAATGCCGCTGTCGAGTTCTTTAAACACCTCGATGGAAAGTTCATGGACAATGTTGTAGTACAAATCAAGTACGGGGCTATCGACTTTCAGATTCGAGAGCCAGCAAACCCTTTGTTTGCCAACATTCCTGAAACGAGCAAGGCAATCGAGTTACAGATTACTCAAGAGTATCTCGGGCAGCAGAGTCACTTTGTCTATATTCCACCTCTGTGGAAGGAGATTCTGGGCTTTGATTTCAGAGACGAAAGCAAACCTTCGCTGGTACGAGATATTGTGGCTGGCCGGAGGTACAATAACAAACTTGGTGGGTATGCTGGTGTGGTCAATGTCGGAACAAACACTTCATGGTTGGGCCATCACCTTGCCATGTCAAACCTCTACGCCTACGGCCTTCTGGCGTGGGATCCCACCCTTTCGTCAGAAGACTTGCTAGATGAGTGGACTCGGCTTACCTTTGGTCTTGACCCTGTTGTTCAAAAGATAATATCCGACATATCCCTTGCAACATGGCCGACATACGAAAACTACAGTGGCAACCTTGGGATTCAAACGCTAACAGATATTCTGTACACGCATTTCGGACCAAATCCAGCGTCTCAAGACAACAACGGCTGGGGACAATGGACTCGAGCCACGTCCACTCATATCGGCATGGATCGAACGGTCAAGAACGGCACGGGCAACGCAGGTCAATACCCACCCGAAGTGGCCGCCATTTTTGAAAACATCGAAACAACGCCGGACAATTTGATTCTCTGGTTTCACCACGTTCCCTACACGCACCGCCTCAAGTCTGGCAAAACCGTCATTCAGCACTTTTACGACGCTCACTACGAGGGGGCCAAGACAGCCCAGACGTTCCCGGCGCAGTGGGAGAGTCTACGCAACAAGGTCGATGTCCAGCGCTTCGAGGAGGTCCTGTTCCGGCTGACCTACCAAGCTGGTCATGCGATCGTCTGGCGCGACTCAATCAATAACTTTTACCACAATCTTTCCCGTATCGATGATGAACGTGGGCGCGTTGGAAACCATCCATACCGCATCGAGGCCGAGACCTTGAACCTCAAGGGTTACAGTCTCGTTAAAGCCAACCCGCTGGAGACGGCTTCGAACTTCACCGCCATATCCGTTACTGCGGCCGACGGACTCGGCGAGGCCGTGGTTAAACTGGATAAAGTTGCCTCGGGAACATACGATGTTGTTTTTGCATATTATGATGTTATTGGCGGGCGAGCGCATTACGGGGCGTTTCTGAATGGGGAACCGCTGCTGGAATGGATTGGTGATCTCGAGGACAAACTGGGCCATGCATTCTCCAACAAGATTGACGGACACTCTGCAACCAGAGTTACTGTTAAAGGTGTTGAAATCCAGACGGGAGACGAGATCAAGATTATTGGTGTCAAGGATGGGATCGAGACCGCGGCTTTGGATTATGTGGCTATTATTCCGCCGGGTGAGTTGGATTGAAATTGATTGCTTTGTACGTAACAAAAACTGCAAGAGAAAAGGGGGTTGGGTTCTAGAGCGTCAGCTCATTCATCAACATGGTGTTTTGGGTACTGAAATATGGGGTAAATATTGAAATGCCATTTTCACTGTTCTCAGTTTCTCACTTTCTTGGCAACTTGGTGTTTCAATTACTCGATGGTGATGATTCAAAATCAGATGTGCGTGCTTGGTCCAGTAATTGCCTCACCTTGAGTGGCCAAGGACTCGGAAAAGTCTCTAGGGGTGCTGTCCTGAGGGGTTGGGATGGAGTCTGCCAAGCTGGGGTTGCCGAGCTAAAAGGTATCTTTCGGCACCAAGACATGCAGACACGGGACCTCGCGGGACCTTTTGGGAATTGTCTCAAGACATATGGATACGCGCTAACACTGACGGGTGTTGACGGCATCGCCGAGCGTGATACGCAGGTATGTCTCAAACTGGAAAGAAAGAATGATCACTCGACGGGAGGTGGGTGGTGGGATGTGATGCGTGTTATCCATCCATCACAAACGGCATCATCAAACCTTCAAAAGCAGTTGACGGGAAGCGGGGTGTGGGGTGGACGAGTGCTGGGGAGGGAGCCCCAGTCAACTTGTTGGACGATCATGTGGAGTGGCCGAGAGACTGTTTGCAATATCTACTCGTTACCACATGTTATGTTGCATGCATTGAATTAAGGAAGAAGAAGAAAAAAATGTTCAAATAACGCACGTCGCATTTAATTGCTCATCCCTTCGCCTTGCAAACGGTTTGTAACACCTCAAGACAAATCGCGGTTGCAAATGCTCGACGCTCATTTGTCGATTCCTTAGCTGCGTACGAGGAGGTATTATGCAGAGGGTCGCATCGAACCAATCGGCTGCCAGCGATAAGGTTACCTGCTGAAGCACCGTGTGGGTGGGCGGCATCATGCGAGGGGAGCTCTGGCGGTGGGCTGGTTCCTATCTCCCGAAACTCAGCCCCTGATATTGGAACGTGAAAGCGCCGCATCCAAGTGCCATTTGCATCGCTGGGAGGAACACTACCCCGCGATCCCGCTGGCTAAAGAGATAACACCCTGCTTGCTTCAGCCCCTTTATCTGCGCGACTGTGCACGCCGTTATCGGGCCCAAGACCCAAGCTTAAAGTTAAACCCCACGAATCCCCCCCCGAAGACCCCCGCCATAGAATCGCCACTGTGCGACTCTGTCCTCGAACCCTGAGTACCATTCCAGAATTCTTTAAAAGGAACCGACCGAACCTGTGGGACGTGCTTCGAAGTTCGAGATCAATCTACACCTTCAAACCTCGACAACACATCCGAACCACCGCCCTCCTCCTTTCACGTACAAACCTCAGACGCAGCAGCCATGGTATGTTCGATTCGCCCCAAAGACACACACATACACACACACACCCCCCGCATTCGCCAAGCTTTTACTCGCATTCTCGAATCGCGCACATTTTGTATGGGTTCCGTGCATAACTGACACTGTTTCGTTTTCGACAGGCCGAGTCACAAATCACCTACGCTGGCAATGTGAGCAAGATCCGATCTCTCGATGCAGATTGCTGGACGACGTCATGCTAAACAACTGGGACAGCTTGCCAAGTACAACTCTCTCGACCAGAAGGGCAAGATCATTGCCGAGTACATCTGGTTAGTTCCGTTTGCCTCCTGCCTCCTGCCTCCTGCCAAATTTTTTTACCCCACGGTTCCCCCGCGCCCATCACAAGTTGGGGGGCTGCAGCAATTCAGCCTTCGCTCCGATTTTGCCCGCGCGCGGGGTATTTTATGGCCAAACAATAGTTTGCGAATTGGATGCATGATGATCATTTTGCTGACGTAGTTGCGATAGGATCGACTCTGAGGGTGGCACTCGTTCCAAGTCAAGGGTAAGAGAACAATGGAGGCAATCATTTTCACGTCCGCAAATGGCACATGGCTGACATGTATCCCCATAACAGACTCTGGACGAACAGGAATACAAGCCCGAGGACCTTCCCGTCTGGAACTTTGACGGTTCCTCCACCGGCCAGGCCCCTGGCGACAATTCCGATGTCTACCTCAAGCCAGTAGCCGTCTTCCCCGATCCGTTCCGTCTTGGCAACAACATCCTCGTCCTTTCCGAGTGCTGGAACTCAGATGGCACCCCCAACAAGTACAACCACAGACACGAGGCTGCCAAGCTCATGGAGGCACATGCCGAGCATGAGCCCTGGTTCGGTCTTGAGCAGGAGTATACCCTCCTCGACTTGAACGACCGCCCCTACGGCTGGTATGTGTTGATCTGACTTGAAGCAAGACAAGTTGTGTTAACCACGTGTGTTTGCAGGCCCAAGAACGGCTACCCCGCTCCCCAGGGTCCTTACTACTGTGGTGTCGGTGCCGGCAAGGTCGTGCAGCGTGATATCGTTGAGGCCCACTACCGTGCCTGCTTGTACGCCGGTGTCAAGATCTCTGGTACCAACGCCGAGGTCATGCGTACGTCTTTTCTTCGGCTCTGTACCACCAAATGACAAATCAGCTGACGTATGTGCACAGCCGCCCAATGGGAGTTCCAGATCGGACCCTGCGTTGGCATCGAGATGGGTGACCATCTCTGGATCGGCAGATTCCTTCTTAACCGCATTGCTGAGGAGTTCGGCGCCAAGGTGTCCGTTCACCCCAAGCCTATCCCCGGTGACTGGAACGGTGCCGGTCTGCACTCCAACTTCTCCTCCAAGGAGATGCGTGTTGAGGTAAGAAAAAACATGTGTTGCAGCTTGCGGTACAGCCAGCTAACAAAGTGAAACAGGGTGGTATGAAGGTTATCGAGGCTGCCATTGAGAAGCTCGGCAAGAGGCACCAGGAGCACATTGCCGTTTACGGTGAGGAGAACGAGAAGCGTCTCACCGGCAGACACGAGACTGGTTCGATTGACCAGTTCTCTTTCGGTGTTGCCAACCGTGGTGCCTCGATTCGTATCCCCAGAGAATGCGCCGCCAAGGGCTACGGCTACTTTGAGGACCGCCGCCCCGCTTCCAACGCCGATCCTTACCAGATCACTGGTATCATCATGGAGACTATCTACGGCGCCGTTTAAATGTGCTTCATTTACAACGAATTTATGACGACGAATTTGGGCTTCAATTTAAATGTACAGGAGGGGATTATACCTTTGGTGGATTCGGCGTTTGGGAATATTTCGGAATCATGGACGCAAGCGGGCATGTCTCTCAGCTAGCTTGCAATGCAAATCCTTTAGAGCACGTACTTGCAGCCAGCAGTCCATCATAATTATTTTTGACCACATTTTGTGTCCCTCTGCATGTTTAACCGGATGAGGTTTTGATTTGGAGATTTAACTCCGCGACGCTAATGCCAAGTTGGAAGCTGTCAAGTGTCGTTGCAGACCGCATGAGTCACCAATGATCAATATCATGATATAAATTGAGACGTACTTGTTCCCGTCGTTTTTTTCTTCTCGAGATTGCTTTTCCGGTCAGTTACGAACATTTGTTGGCGCGGGACATCAAGTCAAAGTTGATACTTGTCAACTTGACAACTTGACAACCACATGAAAGTACGAACAAAAGAAAGGTCAGGCAAGGTTTATCTTGTAGTGAAATCCTAATATTTTGTGTTTTTGTTTGTTTGTTTGCTTGTTTTGTAACTTTTTTTGTTACTTCCAGTTTCTTTCTTTCTCCCTTTTTGACTTTCTCGACTTTCTTTTTCAAGTTTGTTTTTCAAGTTTGTTTTTAACGTTGTTCTTAATGTTGTTTTGAATGTTGTTCATAACACTGTTTTTAACTTTGGTTATAAAACATTCATTGTTTATATAATTTTGTTTATATGTAACCATTGTAATTTTTCAATTTTTTTCAATTTTTCAATTTTTCAATTTTTCAAACAATTCCTTTTTGTTTTTATTTTTATTTATATCTCTTTTTTCTAATTGTGTTTACTTTGGTTCCAAAGGTAAACTTTTTTATCGTACTTACTGAAACAAAACTAACAGGGACCAAAAAGAATTTTTTATCGTCAAAATCATGTCTTTTTCTTCAACTTCTTCTTCACCCTCGTCCAATAATACTACTGGTGGTGGTGGTGGTCCACTGGTCCTAGTAACTGGCTCCTCCGGCCACCTAGGCAAAGCGCTGATGCTCTCCCTCTCCTCGTACGGTTACACGCCCATTGGAATCGACATCTTACCCGGCAAAACTACCACGCACGTCGGGTCCGTCTCTGACGAAGATTTCGTCAAGGGTTTGTTTGCGAGGTACGACCACGCGTTCGAGTACGTGGTCCACGCCGCGTCGCTGCATAAACCGCACGTGGGCAGTCACTCGAAAAAGGAATTCGTGAGGGGGAACGTGGAGGGCACGTTACTCTTGCTGGAAGAAAGCGTAAAGAGTGAGAGAGTAAAGGGTTTCGTCTACGTGAGCACCACGTCCGCGTTTGGCGGGGTGCTGGTCAGTGAGGTTGGGCAAAAAGCAAACTGGATTGATGAGGGTATGATTGGTGCCGGGATGGCGAAGAATGTGTACGGGGTTACGAAGGAGGCGGCCGAGGGCTTGGCGTGGTTGATCGCGAAGGAGGAGAGTAAGAAAAAGAAAGGAATGGCGGTTGTGGTGTTGAGGACTAGTCGGTTCTTTCCCGAGGGGGACGATGCGGAGAAACAAGAACTGGGAGATGAGAACCTAAAGGTGCTGGAGCTGGCTTACAGACGGGTTGATATTGCTGATGTCGTGGGGGCTTGTGTTTGTGCGATGAAAAAGGGGCAGGAGCTGAAGGGTGGTTGGGGGAGGTACGTGATTAGTGGGCCTACGCCTTTTTTGAGGGAAGGAGATGATGCGAAAGAGTTGGGCGAGGGCGGGAAAGTTGGGGATGTGATGGAGAGGAGGGTTCCGGGAGTTCAAAAGGTTTTTAGAGATAAAGGGTGGGGGTGGTTGAGCAGGCTGGATAGGGTTTACGATTCCGGTTTGGCTGAAAAGGAGCTGGGGTGGAAGGCCGAGTATACCTTTCAGAGGGCGGTCGAGAGGGTCAAGGAGGGAAAGGAGTGGAGGAGCGAGTTGAGTTTGAGGGTTGGAAAGTTGGGGTATCACGCTGTTAGCACTGGTGTTTATACGCAGAGGGGTGAAGTAAATACGTGAGGGAGGGTGTGGTTATTGATAGGAGTTGTATTTTCTCTTCACGAAAGCTACTTGATGTCATAGTTTAGCCCCATCCGAGTACCTAGAGATACTTGTCCAAAAACTGATGAATCTTGGCCGCAACCTCATCGGCAGCATAATGCAGACTCTGATCGTGCCCCGTATTCCTGGGAGCAAAATACTCATATTTTCCTGCCCGCACAACGTCCGGAAAGAAATCCGTCCCTGTTTTCTCCAGAGTCTTGTCGCACTCCCTCGGATCAACACCCGGTTTCACACAGAAAATCGCATCATTCGCGCCCGTGACTATCATGGTAGGCTTCGTATATCCCAAAACTGGCCCCTGCAGGAGTGGCCCGACCGCAGCGAACTCGCCCACCGTAACTGTATCTTTATGGGCGAAATCATACTTGGGGATGGCGGGGTCGTATTCGCCCGCGTAAAAAGATGCCTCCCTTGCCTCTTCGGTCGTATAAGTCAAGTATCCCGCTGCTAAGGAAGCGAACTTGACGGGATCCACGCGGGATGCGATGCCGGTTGGGAACTGAGCGAACACCTCGGAGTGAATGTCTGACGAGATGCCCGTGCCGACCAGGGCGTCGAAGGCGAAACGTGACTCGGATGGGCTGGCGCCCTTGTACAGCCGGGCGTAGGCTATGCCCAGCATCGATCCCCACGAGTGGCCTACCCAGACGACCTTTTTGAATGTTTTGCCCAGGGGGTTTTTGGACGAAGTCTTGACCGAGGTGATGAGCTGCTTGAAGAGTTCCATCTGCAGACCCGACTGGACGACGTTGACCGGGTCGGGCCTATCTGGGTTCGTGCCGTGGCCGAGGCGGTCGATGGCGAGGGTGTGGTACCCCTCGCGCGCGGCGGCTAGCGGGTAGTTATACTTGTCGCCGAATTTGTTCCAGCCGAGCCAGGAGAGGGCATCGTAGCTTGCTCCGTGGATGAGGATCTCGAGCACGTCTTTTGTTTTTTTCCCTTTGCCCGGGGAGGAGGGAGAGCAGTAGATGCCGTTCAGAGTGAAAGTGCCGCTGACTGTTTGCGTGCCGGCGATCAGGTTGGTACCGTTGATGAGGAGGTTGTAAAACTCTTGTATGTCGCTTTCGCTGTTGGGGTCGGGGTTTGGTGAGAAGAGGTAGTTTTCTGCCGTGGCGGTGAATTTGAACGAGACAGGGGTGCATTTAGCTTCATCATGATGCTTGTTGGGGGGTCCCGCGTTGGCCATGGTGGCTGTTGCCGCGAGGGCAAGTAGCCAAGATGGGAGACTGTCTTGGATGAGCATGTTGAGAGTAAGGTATGTCTGCCCGATAACTAGGTAACCATAAGATGCAAGCGAGAGGGGGCTTGTGCAATCCTTTTATAAGTGGTGCTCATCAGGCTATAATGCAGGCACCCATGGAGATCTTGACAAATGGGGAGCAACTAATGTAGAATCTACACGTAGTCACACCACATATGTATAAGCAATAGCAGGGGGGTAGTCCGAGCCTCAATTTTAAACATCGCCGCGGCATCCGTTGAGCTTACATTTTACCTGAAAGGGGATACCGTTTGCACCCCCTTTCAGGCATAATCGTCAGAACAACCGGCGTAAACGTTACCTATTTGTCAGAATATGCCCTGAAACCATATGAATTGTGAGATTTTTGTATAAAAATAAAAGCAGCTCGGATTTGAAATCAACAAAAGAACCCAGGAAGAAGCACCAACAGCCCATGCTAAAGACCGACCCGAAATCCGTATTCAGTTTAGCAAACATTGAAAAGTGCATGTGCTAAGTCAGCAAATCCTACCACGTCAAAGTGCAATTGGTGGTCTAGTCGGACTCGAGTCCGCGGCCGAGTATGCTGTGTAACTTGCCCGGATCCGAATATACACCGGGTGTTGATCATCAGGTGGGGCCGCTTTATTTCAACCAATGGCCTACATATACTTATCAACGTCATCATGTTGGCCTGCATTCTTCATTAGACCTTGGTTTGTTTCAAAAAAAAAAGAATTATTCTAGTAGTAGTAGTAGTAGTACATTCTCGTCAGACATAAAAGAAATGAAAGGCTAACCAGTAGCTTGCCATATAACATTCATATCACAATACATGTACTCACGTCAAATCATATGCCTAAACATCCCTTCCATACCCAGAATGGTACCCCTCAGGCCGTCCATAATATCCGCTAGGCCCAGGATCCTGCCCAGGCTCAGCACTTGGCCTCCCTTCAGACAAGAAACTCTTCTTCTCCGAATCTTGAACCTCGTCAACCAACCACCTGATCCCTCTTCCTTCCGGCTCCTGCCGCCATCCATATGCATACACTTTACCCATCTCAATAATCGCCCGATTTCTATCTTTGGTGCTCATCTCCTCCAGTCCCCGGAAATCTTTGACCATGCTTGTGTCGGCAACATACGTCATGACCGCCGCAATCGTGTCTGGTCTTCGGGGGAGGTGAGGAAGTCGCCGGCGCCAAATCATGACCAGCACCAGTTGTGCCAGCATAATGGATAGAACGACCACGCTGACAATGCCGCAGAAAAGAAATTCTGAGCGCAGTTGACCAGCGCGGTATGGTAGTCCAGCGAGTGCGATGATCAAGAACTCGCTAATCAGACCTGTAAACGCGACGGATGCGGCTGCTAAATGTCGGTTCCTAAGAAGGGGAAGAAATGCGCACAAGGGGCTTGTATGACGGCTCAGGAGAATGGTAGGGTTGGGTTGTGCCCCGCCATCCCGAAGAGGGAAATAAGGAGTGAAGGTTTGCGTGTCTATCGTCACATCAGTATTCAGTTGCTCCCACATCACTGTCGATCGATACACAACATACCTTGAAACAACCTCCCCCAATTACTAGTGATGATAACCCCCACAAATGCAAACAAAATCTTCATCCCCACACCTCCCTTCGTCCCCGTCGGCGCAGCAGTCGCGAAAATCCTCCTCGGCCGATCAACACTAGCAATACACGCCAGAGTCAACCCGAGCAACCCAACCAACAAACTAGCAAACAATAAATCCACCACTAGTCTATTAAGCTTCCAATCCCTCCAAAACACGAGCTTTCCCAACGCTTCCCTCACTTTCCCAAACTTACTCTGTTCCTTCCTCTCCGTAATCGGCACCGGAACGATCCCATACTTCTCAACCCCTTCCGAAGTCTCAAACATCCCCAGCTTGAACCTGTGCTCTCTCAATCTCTCCCTCAGCTCCCCTTCACTCAACTCGCCCGGAAATCCTCCAAACAGCCTCTCAACCTCCGGATGTCCCATAACAACCACCACACCAGCAATAGTAGTCGGGTCAGCAGACAACCTCCCAGGCTTCTGAAACCATTTGCTCGCCGCGTATACAATTACTCCAGCCTGAATGACCAAAACGCAAATGACAATATCCAACACCCACGGCGTGCCGCTAAGTTTGGGGTCGCAATTCGTTTCATCGTCGGTCGTGCAGTGGCTCGTATCAAGAAATGTCCCCCCGGCGGCAAAGATAGTCCCCAGTTGAGCTGCAAACATTCCAATGTGAGAGGAATATGAACCGCCGCCTAGGAGATCTGGTCCGGAAATTCCGCCGACGGAAGAGAGCTGTCGGACTGGATCGTGGGTTATGAGTTGATTGTACATGGCTGAAAGAAGAAACACGGTTCCTCGGCCTATGATTAAAGGCACATGATTGCCTTTGACGGTCGTTGATATGTGCCATGGTTGTTCGGGCCAGTAAGAGGTCAATGGGTCAGAGCTGGAAGAGTTTGGAGAGGCAGATGGGGTTGCTGCCGAGCTGGTGGAGGTTTGCGCCATGAGAGTTGGACTCGTACTTGCCGGTGAAGTCGAGTCGGACTGCGAGGATTGCAAGGAGGTTGCCGTTTGAGAGGTAGAGGCCTGGGAGGAAGTGGGCGAAGATGAGGTTGGGGGTGAGGAGGTAGCTGTCGAAAGAGGAGTGGATGTCTCCGTGATTGGTAACGGGTCTGTAACTGATGGAGTTGTTGTTAGGGGAGAAGTAGGCGGATCAGTGGATTGCATCTGCGTTTGTGCTGGCTCGGTCAAGGTGAAGGACTGCGACTCGGATGCTGTATATTTGGCAGTTGAGGAGACCTTGGCAATTCTGAACGGACTAGAGGTCTCGGAAGCTTCTGATACTGAGGCGACAGAGCTGGCAGACTCAGTCTGCTGCGTTGCTTCAGATGTAATTGCCGTGGTTGCGGAGCTTGAGCTGTCGGTATTTGATTCTGAGGCGGAAGTAACCGCGGAAGTCGGACTTGATGTACGGGCAGAGGTCATAGATAAGCTGGAGTCGCTCAACGTTGTCCTCGGGATTGGAGAAACGGTGTCTGTAGTACTAATCGACGTTTCTGCAGGAGTTGTGGAAATTGTATCGGTAGTTGAGGGTAATTCCGTGGTTGGTGATGAAATGGACGTACTCGGAGGTTCAGTGTTCGTTGTAGTTTCCGACTCGGAGGTGGATTCAGAAGTCTCGGAAAGTGAAGTTGAAGATGTCGCTGTACCGCTTGTTGTTTCGGACGTGGAGAAGTCAGTGGAAATAGAACTTGGCGTTGGAGTTGAGCTAAAAGTTTCTGGTGAGGTTTGTGTGGTTGAGTCCGTCGTTGTTTCTGTCACAGATGTCGTTTCTGTCGTTTCTGTCGTTTCTGTCGTTTCTGTCGTTTCTGTCGTTTCTGTCGTTTCTGTCGTTTCTGTCGTTTCTGTCGCAGATGTAGTTTCTGTCGCAGATGTAGTTTCTGTCGTTTCTGTCGCTGATGTAGTTTCTGTCGTTTCTGTCGCCGATGTCGTCGAAGTCGTTTCAGTTGTCGAATCTGTGGGGGTTGTGGAAGTTGTCGAATCTGTGAACGTTGTCGAGGTATCAGAAGTTACGGGCTCAGTCAAGCTTGTAGATGTACTCAAACTGGTTGAGATGGTCGGGCTAGTCGTAGAAGTAGAGGTTGTCGAGCTGGTTGTGGAGGTTGATGTTGAGTCGGTTGTAGAGCTTGTTGTAGAGCTTGTTGTAGAGCTTGTTGTAGAGCTTGTTGTAGAGCTTGTTGTAGAGCTTGTTGTAGAGCTTGTTGTAGAGCTTGTTGTAGAGCTTGTTGTTGAATCAATTACAGAGCTGGTTGTAGAATTAGTTGTTGTTGTCGTTGTAGACGTCGTAGATGGTGTGGTAGTCGAGCTGGTGGTGGTGCTCGTACTTGAAGTTGTTGAGGTTGAAGTGGTCAAGCACTCAGATCTTGTGACAAAAGATGTAATACATTCGGTGTAAGCCTGTCTTTTTACGTTGCGCAATACGATAGGATACGTCTCGCATGATACAGAGGTAGAAATACACGTGTTAATCGGACGACGAGTGGGTGGGGAGGTTGTTGTTATGGGTGTAATAGTAGATGTAGTCGGCGTTGTCGTTATTACATGAGTGCTAGTCGATGTCGTGGAAGTGTCATCGAACGTCGTCGTAGAGGTGATTATATCAGGTGGTCGAGTTGTGATTGTAGTCGTCGAAGTGCTGATACCACAACCAGTAACCGAAAAGTAATCGGTGTAGGGGCGACAACCTTCCCACCCCGATTCATCGCGACAGTACACACTACTTGTGACGCATGGTCCTGGTTGCAATGGCGTAGTTGTTTCTGGAACGATAGGTGTAAAAGTCCGGATACGAAACGTGGTTGGTATCACGGGAAATCTTGCTGAGCTAGTTGAGATCGGAGTTTGAGGGATAGCAAAGTAGCTAGTTGAGCAAGATGTTTCTGTACGACCCCCTCTCTTCACCATTTTTGCTGGTATAACCTTGGTCGTGCAAGAGACAGTGCTTGAGAACTGAAACACGGGCAAGGTGAATGGCGGGAGCTCAAACGTGAACTGGCGGGCCTCCATCTCTTTCTCTGCCGGTACACCTTCGTCCCGAGAGCGTAAAGAAGTTGGATCAAAAGACGGCTTTGACCCATTTGGCAGTGTCTTTCGAAGGAATATCACGAAGCCGATCAAGCCCAAGGTAATAAGGAGAGTCGTGATCATGCCTGCTATGCGAGAAAAGAAAGGTCTTGATGTGGGATTGCCCTTTTCTGTAGATATGTTAGTGAACATGAGCGTACCGGGCGTTGTTCTTCGTCAGGCAGCACATACTAGAGAGCTTGATGCTTTTGCTTTTCCTCCTGCGGACCCCGCCGCTGCCACCGCTCCAGGGAAACGCCATGTTGGCGAGTTTCAATTCTAGAAAATTGAAGAACGAAAACAAAATCTGTGGAATCTATGACATAGTAGAAGAAGAAGAAGAAAAAGAAGAAGATAAGATTGAAAGTTGACACCAGAGTAGACGGGTGGCACGCAGGAATGGTTCTCTTCAGCATGCCTAGGGCAGCAATCCAGGAGGGTGGTCTAGATCAAGCCATCTCGAAAACGTTTGGACGCCACGACAGGCAGTGCCTGGACTCATCGGTGTGCATGAAAAAAGCGCTAACAAAACCATCGGAGAAGAGCCCTGAATAAGTGCGGCTGAAGGTAGTACTGACGCAGCCACGATGCATCTGGACCACCCAAAGGGTCGGGACCAACCCCCAGAAAGATTAATCTGCCGTGCTGTCCATCTCTGGGCCAATCAAATACTCGTTACGAAGACATTGTCTGCAACACGTCTGCACGTCGTTGACGTGGTGGTGGTGGTGCATGACACAGCCTCCGGATCCAGTCAACTCTGCGAATGCTTGGGTGTGCAACCTGCAATCGAAACAGAGATTAGATGTCGCATTCCATCGATGTTTATCCAGCCCTATAGGACAATAAAAAAACAATCCCGAACGGATGGCTTGAAACAAGCCCATGCCGATTTTAGGACAAACACTTGATTGGTGACGATACGCTGGTTATCGGCATATTCCGAGGACAGGCGACTTCACGACAGATACTGGACGGAAAAAATATTATCATTCGAGAGTCAGAAGAGGAGATAAGAGAAAAAAAAAGGAAACAAAAAGCTAAAAGGACGGGAAGAAGAATACAAAGAGAATTGAGTAACCTCAGGGGCGGGGGGGGGGGGGGGGGGGGGGGGGGGGGGGGGGGGGGGGGGGGGGCGGGGGGGGT
>MU867060.1:1287398-1348374 GCA_033725935.1 Cladorrhinum sp. PSN259 | reverse complement strand
TTTGTTTTTTATTATATTTTATTAATAAAAAAAAAATAAAAAAAAAACCAAAAACGTCGGTTATAATAAAAAAAACTTTATTTTATAAAAAAACACCCCCCCCCCCCCCCCCCCCAAAAAAAAAAAAAAAAAAAAAACCCCCCCAAAAAAAAGGAGAGGAGTTTCAGGCATTCGTTCCTTTATCCCACACTACAGCAGGTAGGGAAGAAGCAGCTTCCACTCGCACTCATCACCCAATCCATCTTTCAATCATTTCCCGAATGGCAGAGCCAATTGTATCCACTAAACCGCTGTCAATCTTCTTCTTTGACACATCTAATTCCCGAACACAATATGGATGCTGTTGTTTGATTTCCCCTTCGGAAAACCACGCACCGTGAAATCCATACGGCACCCTCTGCGGTAATTTGATACGAGCCACAACCTCCTGCAGCCCTTTTGCATCAATAACCCAAAGCTCTCCAATCGCATTATCTGGACACCAACCATCTGCTCCAAGTTGGCTTTCGTCAATCACGTACGTCAACAGCCAGCCATCATCTTCGTCTGTACCTCCCGCACGTGGAACGAAGCGAGGCTCCTGGGCGAACCACCATTCGGGCATCTTGAATAGATGAATGGGGTCATTGGCATCGGACGACCCAAGTATCTCTTCCACTGAGCGCGAATCCACACAACCCTTGATCTGCTGGGGCGGTTTTTCCATACCACGAGCAATCAACGTCGCGGCGTCTATCTTGACTAATAAGTCAATCTTGGCTGCTTTACCCACAGATACCGAGTACGATGTCGAGCACGTCGAGCAACCGTAGACGTACTGCGCATCCGACATTGCCTTCGTTGGAGATACGCTTGAAAACTCAAACTCGATGATTGACAGAGACCACTGTTGAGCGATTTGCGGTTTGCTCGAATGCGAATCTTTGGAGGAAAGAGGAAAGCTGTAGTAATACAGCCGACATTGCTCTTCCTCTGCATATTCTGGAGGAATTCATTTTATCTCTGGGGCAGACAGGTTGCCAGCACTGAAGACCAGTGCTGCCGTGGTTAAACGACAAACGAGCAGTTTGATTGTTGAGCCGGTTTCCCAGCAGTTGACCGCGTGGAATATGCAACACGGGTTCGTTTCGAACCACTGGATCTCCCATGGACGGTACCGCGGAAATACTCCAAACCTCGACCTTTCGTCGCCGTTGAAGAACAACACTGGAAGCCCTTTAACCATGTTCATCGGGTTGAAACTGAGCGGCATATCCAGAATAACAGTGTGGTTTCTCGACACACCAAAGTCATGCATCATCTTCGGAGATGAGAGGCCTGGCACTGGAATGCTAATGAGAGGAGACTGATTTGACTTGCGTGGAGGTATGACCGAATACTGAACATACGGCTTTATGAACGTAGAGTGGAAGGCAATAAATTCTCCTGTTACTGGGTCGACTTGGGGATGCGCTGTCGTCCACTGCTTCATAAAAAAGAAGCGGCCCTGGCCGCCAAAGGTCTCTCCATCCACCAGGTGTAACCCTCCTTCGGCATTGGTCCCATCAAACCACCCAATCGTCTCAAGGCTCGGCAGGGAGAAGCGCAAAGGAGGACCGCTCTCACAAGTCGCCATGGCCCTTCCGTCGTGATATACAACTGCCGTGTTTGCAACGCTCGTTTTCCTTATAGGGAAAGCAGATCCAGGGAAGTGAGAAATGATATGGAGCACGACCGTCCTCAACACCAGCAGGACGACCTTGAGAGCATAAGTGCAAGGGTTAATGAGCGTTGCAATGCTTGGCAGAAATGTCCTTTTTAGCTGGCCTGGGCTGACATACGCAAACATGTCTGTCAGGAGATATTGGTTGACAAATTCTGGCTGGACCGTCGGCCCTACTCGCCGAAATAAAACACCACTCAGCATGCCATCCCCATCGAACCAGTGTGCCTCCTGGTCCACTTTGTGATCAGACAGAGGATTGCTCCCATTACGAACATACTGGCCGCCAGCTAGATCGACTGGGATTTCTCCTTCATATGAGCATGGCGTGAGAGGAAAGGTTTTGCGGACGGGGGCAAAGTTGCCAGAAAGGTAGGGGTGGCTGGATAATGCCATTGTGATTGGACTGTCGCTCGCTCGCTGATGGTATCTCGGACCAAAGGTGTGGTCGAATCTATTGGGCTTCTGCGGGTTCAGGCTTTCATAGGAGTTATGAAAGCATGACGACATTGTACCCTCACCGGCAGAAGGGCCATCACACAGTACAATGCCCCCTGTAAGGTTCTCGTATCGTTACTAGCTGACTCCCGCTGCAACCAGAGGTGGGCCGGCAGCTGTTAGCTCTTGTTAGTGCCTAGGTTTCAATGAGTCAAGCTTAGGTCGGAAATCCTAACGCATCGTAGGTGTACCGTTGGCCACTGGTGGAACAGATCGGAAAGAATTCAAATGGCACCTATGTGGGGATGGCCGGTAAAGCCGTTTCCCGCTGGCTGCACCACTGTTCCTTCTCAACAGATACATATACCCCCTATTCCTCTCAAGTAGCAAGTAGTGCTGATTGCGGGATAAGAGGTTGCCAACCTAGGTATTAGACGACGTCACGATAACGAAACAATGGCGGGAAATCATGTGGTCAACATCAACGCTGGTTTTGGCCAGCGGGCCAATCTAGAAATCACCATTCGCGGCTCCAGCTGGTATTTCGCAGTTTCTGTCATTATAGGGGCAGCAACAATCATGTGCGCCCTCTTTGCCGATTGGATTATGGTGGTTTGTGGCCTTGTTGGGGCCCTGATTTCAATGAGACTCAAGTGGGGATTCTGGACTTTCGGTACAGCTGCATTTCTGTTTGTTGTCTGGCAGATCTTGTTTGACGGCAGGAGATACGCAGCACCCTGGCGGATCAATTCAGAAGGCGTATTTGTCTGGAGGTGTGTTGCTCATCTTTTTCTGGTTCCTCTATCCCATCGCTTGGGGTCTGTCAGCAGGTGGCAACGTGATTCACCCGGATTCGGAGGCCATCTTTTACGGAGTTCTCGATTATCGTGTCCAAGGTTGGGTTTGGGGCGACACTACTACTCGGACACAGGAACATCGATCCTGCCGACTTGGGACTACTACTCGGACACAGGAACATCGATCCTGCCGACTTGGGGTTGGATATACGAGACCCGATGGAGAGGAGGCACGGGTTAAATGGCAATGGTGTTCATCCCTTGCCCATGAGGCAGTTCAATGCCGGACATTGTGATGTGACGACGGACAACAGCCCTCAGGGAGAACAGGTGTTCGGTGTTCGGTGTGATACTTACAAACGGCAAAAATGGCATGATCACGGCCTTGGATGATGTATGCCTTTGCATGATTGATAATGATCTGTTCAGATGTCATTAGCATATTGTCGGTAATTTAATTCGGTAGCTCGTAAACTCAACCGTCCGAAGCGGAGGCCGATCTGGGGGGTTTGTACGACTTGGCCCGCATTTACAGATCTTACAACCCCGGTTGACGACCCCAAGATTGGTCTTGGGGGCCGAACAAGATGGCCAACCGCAACATTCGACCTACTCAATTTTATGATGATCTTCTTTGCGTTTGAAGAAGGATCAACGGTGGAGTCGGCAAACAGTCCCAGATATGTTGCTTGCTGACGAGCCACCAGGCAGAAAATGGAATGAGTGCCAATCCTTTCCTTGGGCGGTCGTCAAAGCGACTCTGACAACATGGTGACATCGTATCACGGACAACTTCACCTGAAGACGGGAAACGAAAAAGACATATAAGCTCTACCCAAAAGGCTGCCCCAAGTTTATAAGCAAGTCAATGCAGTACAAATCACCTCACTCTCTATTGAAAGAAAAGCAACTATCGTCATTGTCTTGCGCCGCTGGCAAGCCGGCACCGTGCCATATGAAGAAGACCCGGGGTGGGCCACAAACTGTGCCACATCAGACGAGGGTTTTGTTTCAGGCAAGCTTCCCCCACAGTCATTCTTCGGGAAAGGCTACTTTTTCTTGGCCCAAAGTAGGATTTCCAACATTCTAACGGGGTTACGAAACTTATGGCTGAGCACGGGGGGAGGGGGCCGCCAAATTCAGGGCTACACCTCGTGTGGAGAGAGAGAAAAATACTTGAGTGCACCCGAGCGGCTGACATGTATCTTAGTCGGCTCTTTAATTTTCTTCCCACGCAATAATCGGGTCTACCGTTTGGCGAGTAGCAGCTTTGGAACCTGGTCTCAGACTTGAGATATCCCCCCCCCCTCGAGTCATCTGAAGTTTGAATCTCGTCCATAAATCTGATCCTCAGGTTTTTTGACCATCTCGGCCCGTCAGCCATCCAGTGCGGTCGACTTTCGGTCAAAATCCTCTTCGGCTTCTACACCTTGCAACATTACGACATTCCTGAATAGATCATCTACCGTGTAACCCGGCTTTTATAGTACATAAACGAATTCCCATTTTTTTTTAAAAAAAAACTCCTGACAATCCTTTCCTTCCTTAGCCCCCTCGCCGCAGCAGCACAGTCCTACTTCCCCCGCCCCCTTTCCCCCTTCCAACTTTTCTTGTTCTGGTAACAGGAAAACCCTTGTCTCGACGACAACAGAATATATATTTAAATCACACTCCTTTTGTTAAAACGCATTCTCTATCATCACCACCTACCTACCCTGCCTACCCGAAATAACAAAATGAAGTTCCTCCTCGCCCTCGCCTCGGTCGCCTTCCCGACCGCCCACGCAGCCAAGGAAGTCTTTGCCCACATGATCGTGGGAAACCTGCCCCAATTCACCCTCTCGGACTGGGAAGGCGACATCAAGCTCGCAAAGGAAGCAAGCATCGACGCCTTCGTACTCAACATTGGCGCTCAAGACCCGAGCAACGCCAACACGCTGGACCTCGCGTTCCAGGCAGCCAACTCGGCGGGCTTCAAGCTCTTCTTCTCCTTCGACTACGCCGCGCAAGGTCCCTGGCCAAAGGACCAAGTCATTGCCCTCCTCGACAAGTTTGGAGCGGATCCCGCCTACTTCAAGCACGACGGGAGCAGGCCCTTCGTCTCGACCTTTGAAGGTCCAGCCAACGCCGAGGACTGGATCGAAATCAAGGAGACCACAAAAGCCTTCTTCGTGCCCGACTGGTCGTCTCGCAACCCCGCTGACGCAGTCAACCTTGCCGGCGGCGTGGCTGACGGACTTTTCAGTTTTGATTCCTGGCCTACGGGCGATACGAACGCGACTGTTGCCTCGCTGGATAAGCCCTTCGTCGACGCTCTGGGTGAGAAGCTGTTCATGATGCCCGTCTCCCCTTGGTTCTACACCAACCTGCCCGGACTGGAAAAGAACTGGATCTGGAGGGGCGACGAGCTCTGGGAGACGCGGTGGGACAACGTGATGGAGGTGCAGCCCGATTTCGTGCAGATCTTGACGTGGAACGACTTTGGCGAGTCGCACTACATTGGACCCGTGCACGACAACCAGCTGGAGCTGTTTAACACGTTCAAGGCTCCGATTAATTACGTTCAGGGGATGTCGCACGACGGGTGGAGGAAGTTTTTGCCTTTTTACGTGCAGCAGTACAAGAATGGAGGACAGGTGCCCGCCGAGGTGACCGAGGGTGTGATGGCTTATTATCGGACTGCGCCCGCGCTGGCTTGCCCCAGTGGCGGTACGACCGGTAATAGGAACAAGGACTTTGGCGAGACCGAGGTTGGGCCCGAGACGCTGGTTGAGGATGCGATTTTTTTCAATGCGCTCTTGAGCAGCGACGAGGGTGTTGAAGTCCAAGTTTCCATTGGCGGGCAGACGCTGCAAGGTGCGAGCTTTACCGGCTTCCCGGCGGCGGGTAAGGGTACACCTGGGATTTACAGGGGCAGCGTCCCCATGGGAAGCAACACGGGGGATGTGGTTGTTACCGTTTCGAGGGGCGGGCAGGTTGTGGCTACTGCTGAGGGGGGAAAGCCTATTGCGGCGAGTTGCGAGAGTAATATTCAGAACTGGAACGCGGTGGCTGTTTAGTTTGAGGGGGCTTTTTCTCTCTATTTAAGTTGCGATTTTTGATTTAAAAGTTGGCAAGTTGCAAGGCTTTTTTTCTATCTTTCCGAGGTAGAAGAAGCCTATAAATAAATAGAACCCATTACACACAAAATTGGCCAGACAATAGATAGGGAAATTTATTTTGTCCTTTTGTTTTGATTATCAACCTTGGTCACTGTCATTTCCGACTTTCTTTTTACTATTGAAACTCTTTACTCTCAAAGCTTCATGACTAGCTGTGAGACGCGATATAGTTCAACATGGTGCTACATAACGACAAACAACAGTAATAAGAAGAATAAAAGAGAAACGGTGCTGACAACATATGATAGATATCAAACGGCAAATGATTGACCCAAAAGTTATGAACTGGCAATTTTTTCCCCCAGCACATTCACCTAATTCCATCTCACCTGTTTACTATCACGTTCATTACTACTACTACTACTACTACTACTACTACTACTACTACTACTACTACTACTACTACTACTACTACCATCCCCACTACTACTACTACTACTACTACCATCCCCACCGTTGCCAATGTGTTTATTAACTTTTCTCCTCAAAACTATTACTAGAGTCAGATACATGTACCTTGTTGCTGTTACTACTATTTCTACTTTTACTTTTAGATTATTCTTGTCCTGGCGGCATTTCAGAAGGTGAACGTGGAGTTGGGCGTGGAGTGTGGTGGTGGTGGTGTCTCAACGATATTCCTACCTGGCGTCTGTCCCACAGGAAGTGGCGACGGAGTGCGGTAGATGTTTGGGGGTAAGGAAAATTCGTCTTGTTCGTCTTGCCATTGGTAATAAAAGGTTTGGTCGTTTTGTGGTTCGGTTTCTGTGGGTATTGCTGGTGTTTGGGTGTGGTGTTCGGCCTGGCTTGGAGTTAAGCCCAGAGAAAGAGGAGAAGGAGAGGGAGCAGGAGGAGATATGTTTGCGGGTACCTGTGACGTCGGCTGTCCATGTTGACTTGCCACTGGGCTTTTATTGCTGGCGCTACTAGCACTGCTGCTGTTACTCGGGCTGGATTGGTGACGGCGCTTCTTGGATCCCGAACCCAGGACTCCTTCTTGTTGTAATGCGGTACGATCTGCTGCTGCGCCTGTGGTGTGTTCATGCTGAATTTGTGACTGAAGCAGCTCTGACGGGGCGGGATTAGTATCATCTGCAGCCACGACTGTCTCCTCACTGAAGCTCTGATTGATAGCCCTCTGCGTTGGTGCAAGCGGTTGAGTCCGACGACCCGGGGAAGGAAACGGCCGTGGAGGAACAATGGCAGCAGCTTCAGCCTCGGTTCGGATAGGAACAAGCGCGCAAGGTCCGGCGTCGAATATACTCCTCTTCGCCCTGGCGTTGTATACCAGCAGCCGGATCGTGTTGAAACTGCAGGCCCCCGAGCCGTTGCCATAGCAATAGCTGCAAACGGCAACCCTCGGCGGAGGAGCCGGCAGGCTGTTGCATTTGCAGATGCAAATCGCCGAACCCTCTGCTGTGCATGATCGTATCATCTTCGAAGATCCCAACTCGAAACTAAACTGTTCAATCTTGGTGTAGAGTGTGTAAAGTGCCAGGTATTGAATTGCGAGTCGTGCCGAGGGACATACCTTTTTATACCACTTGGCTTTTTCCCTTTGCGTGGGCATCAATGACTCTTGATATCAAGTGTCATATCTCGCTCGTATTTGAACAAAGTTGGTGACATTGTTTTGTTACTACGGACAATGGTGGCAACGAGGAAACCTGCGTCGTTCCAAATGTTTGAGACTCCAAAACTTTATTATGTTTAACTGTATCTTGTGCAGAAATGAACTATTCCCAAGAAATGTTTTGTCTACCCAAAAAAAGCAAAAGAAAAACAAGATTATCACTCTACTGGCTTGTGGGCGAAGAAGGGTTCAAAGGAGAGGGCGTTTTGTACCACTGCCTCGCAAGATTCGGATCACCGGCCGCCAGGGCCTGGAGATCATATTCCGTCGGGTTATCGTAGGCCTGCTGCCAAAGCTCATCACCGGTGGTAGCCGGATTATTGTGACTCCCAGTTGCGCCACCCGTGGAAGCATCATATGGATAGTAGGCTTCCCACGATTGACCACATAGAGGACTGGCAGTCGAGCTTTTACTCCGCGAACCTTTACCGGAACTTTTACTGGAAGTTTTACCGGAAATTTTACTGGAACTTTTACTAGAACTTTTACCGGAACTTCGACGGGAACTTGACTGACCAGGAGGAGGAGGAGGAGGAGGAGGAGGAGGAGGAGGAGGAGGAGGAGGAGGAGGAGGTGCCAAATGAGTGGCGTCTGGGGAATTGTATGTTGGAGCAACTTGAAAGGAGGCAACGTATTGTCCTTGACTGCTTGAAACGCTTCCCTGAGAACTGGGACTCGACTGGTGGTCTCGCTTCGTTCCTCGCGGGCTCTTCTTGTTAGCAGGAAGGTTTTGGGTAGCATATTCCGCGGCGGTGCCTGTTGGTTCGGGAAGGGGAGCGCTGGGTGACTGGTAATATCCTGGGGTGGTACCTGTTGGCTCTGGCAAGAAAGCGCTGGGAGACTGGTAGTCTCCTGTTGCACTGCCTGCTGCGTCTGTCTGAGGGAAATAGGGGTTACTGCCGGGAGGTACGTAGTCTGAGTACTCGGCGGGAGCAGCAGCAGCAGCAGCAGCGGTGGCAGCACCAGCAGTAGTAGTAGATGCGAGCCCTCCCTGTTCGGCCGTCTTGGTTCGCTTGGACTTTTTGAAAGACTTGCCTACAGGATGTAGGGGAAAGCCATATGGTGTCCCTTTGGCGTCAAAATAACCAGCAAATCTTTTTGCCAGTCTGTCAAGGAAACCTGTTTCCTCGTCGCACCTCAGATTTCGACATTGTTGACAAAATCCGCTCCACGAGCGTCCATAAGGTCGGCAAAGTCCCATGCAAGAAGGGTAGTATCTTCCTCGACAACGACACGGGCGCTCGTTGGGTGAGGGGTTTGGGTATGGCTTCCCGCTTTTCTCCTGCTCCTCATCCGTCTTCTTCCACCAAGCTGCGACGCGCTCGACCTTTTCGGGGGCCCATTCCCCTTTGGGGTCTTTCGGAACGTGACGAATCCATGGTAGCATCGTAGATGTGTTCGCAGTAGAGGTGGCTATGGAGTTAGAATCTGGTCTCGGGACATATGTTTCTCCAAATATATACTTCAATTTACATGCAGTATAACTGCTTTGTGGCGTGAACAGGTCATTTTGACTCCAGTTGTCATTCGGTAGGTCAGGATATTAGATTGCAGATTGCTGATATTGTCAGGCCTTGAAGTCAGTTGGCAGCTCCAGCAGCCGAGCAACTCCCTCACTCAGCAGGAAAAAAAAACAAAGAAGAAACTGAAAATCATCCAAACATCAAGGCCCAACCATTAGTACCTACCTATCCACCACTCACTGCCAGCACGAGATTCTCTCAACAGTACAGTTGTGACATTGGTGCTGACAGTCGAACAAAGGCTAAAGCCGCCCCCCAAAAAATATACAACCCAAGAACGAGAACCTTTTTTTTTTTTTTTTTGGATAGTTGGGCCATTTCTCCTTTACGAGTGCTAGACAGAAATCTGCGAGAAGCGATTATGAAAACCACCATATCATGGTACGTGGGAGGCGTTCCCTTTGAATCATAAAAAAACCGTGACGTCAGAGAGCAACGCGACAGATTCATGATGATCAATCTAATTCAGGGGAGTAAAGGGAAGTACATCAAGTACGATAACTGAAAGTGGGCGTGATATTTTTTTTTCCTTTTCAACGTTTCAGGGATTGTGAATGTGGAGTCGCAAGTACATCTGTGAGTTTCGACTAGCAGTTAAAAAAACAAGTGTGGACGATCAGTCGATCAATGCTTAAATTAACAAACTCCCCTTTCCTCTTTCCTTTTTTCATTGTGACATATGTAAGTATCACGTCTATCCATGTACCCTCCTTGGCATCTTGAAACACTTTAGCCAAGCTAAGCGCTCAATTTTCAGACAACGGATTCAAAATCGGTTGGACTTGCCCATCTGGACAGAAAAAAGACGATGCCACACACTAACACAATAGAGTGGAGATCTCGGTTACGTGGTGTTAGTGCGCATTTTGAAACGCTTCTCATGAGCCGTTCATCCGGTCTCTTTTTTTTTTCGTTGCATCCACCCACCAACAAACGAAACCGAGAGGATGGAAATTTCATTGCAGAGAAACCAACCATTCAGGAGAACAGTGGAGGAGGAAACAGGGGGCTGTTTGTAACCGTTTCGAGTTGACAACCTAATCCATCTCCCTGACATCAGTTGTAAAAATACCACCAGGGAAGAGGAAAGAGAGGGGGATTCTAGAAAGTATTAATACCTGTTATAACCCCACCAGCATTCGCAGCTTCAAATTCAATTTTGAAAATTGAATCATCCCACCCGGCTCGCTTTCCTTCTTTTCAGTCTTCCCTCTGGTAGGGCACAATTTTTTTCTACCAAAAAAAAATCCCTTCATCCCCGGCTGTGCCATTATATATCATCGTTTTACTCCTTCTTCTTCTCCTCGTCGTCATCAAACATGAAGTCCACCGCCCCCTTCCAAGCCGTCGCCCTCTTTTCCGGGCTGCTCTTCGGCCTTCAAGTCGCCAGCTTCGCGATCCCAAACCCTCTATCTCCATCCCAAGCCACTCTTGAGTCCTTCTACCCTACGACTACTGTAGGTTTGCCAAATCTTGAAACCCCGTCATGAATCTCTGCTGACGGTTTCTTCTTCTTTCTTTTTCAAACAAGGCGTGCCACTCAATCCTAACGACCTGTCGAGTGGATTCCGATTGCTGCTCCGGTCTTCGTTGTGGAAGTTACGACGGAGAATACATCTGCACCCCTGGCGGATGAGCTTGTTGATCACAGCAGAGAGCTTGAGTATCTAGAAAGATGCTATCCGAGGTTGAATACGGGACTGATGGTTGGGGGTCAAGTTTTATTCGAAAGTTGATATATACTTGTATTTGTATGTTGCACCCCAGTGCTGGAAAAATTGCAAACGAGTTGACTGACAATGTCATTACAGTTATTCTTTTCTCCAAGTAAATATATACAAACATGCCTATCTAGTAGTGATGCTGTGTAGGCAGCTCCTGTGGAGTTCGTTCTGCCGATAGTTCCCCCCCATGGACACCTGGCCGTACCACCTTGACTTGATGCTGGTCGTAATTGTAATAAGATGGTACTGGCGGGTGACCCGCATACATATGGGTCGGGGCGGTGCCGCCGCCGCTATAAGCTGTTGCTGCTCCCCACTGGCTACCTCCAGGAGATGGGTGTGCCCATGCTGGCGTTCCATACGCAGCTGGACCTGGTTCTGCCGCGTGCACCTCTTTGCTTTTTTTCAACTTCCACAAGAGATAAACAACGGCGCCGACCAATAGTGCGCCGATAGCAGCACCGACGCCGATGCCTGCCTTTGCTCCGTCCGAAAGTCCAGATGATGATGACCCTTCCTTCTCTCCGGAGCTTGATTGTTCTTCCGACCCTTGTGACTTGCTAGGGCCGACAGCTGATGAGGATGTTTGGGAAGGAAAAGACGAAACGCCGGTGGTTCCCGATGTACTTGGACTGGTGGGAAAAGACGAGGTCCTCGTGGCTGATGGCGAAGGATTGCTGTTCGACAATGGCGTGACGATGGCAAATTTACCGGCCGATGAATCGAATGTTGCCCACGTATGGGGCAATTCCGCCAGAATATTAAAGCGTCCGACCCCTCTATCACAACACTGGCCATTGGAGTTTGGCAGACAACAATACGAATCTGTATCCGGGCCGGTAACGTTTCGACACGATGCTAGATCTGACCCTCCATTCGAAGAACTCGCGCCTGAGGGAAAAAAGCGGGTTATTAATTGTTGGCTGCCTCCCACAAGAGTCGTGATATACTCACTCAAACAGACCTGGGCGCATTCACCTGACCTCCAGCTTTGGTCGGTACATGATCCTCGAGCAATTTGGTTCGTTCCCACACACAGTCCGTTGGAGAGACACTGATGGTTGAGCCCTTGGCCTGCGCAGCATGGACTGTCTTCTGCGTCCGGGTCGCAAGGATGATCGCCAGGTGCCTCCTTACCGCTGGGATAATAACACCGCTTTGCTGCTAGACATGATTGCGCTAGCAAGAGGGATGCAGCTACCGACGAGAGAAGCTTCATTGTAGAGTACAGAAAGAAAAGAAAAGAAACAGTTACCCAGTTCAGGGTTCCATTCGAATATACTAGTTATTATCCTGATGGGGCAGATTTGCTACGCCGTAATCGTGCGTTCTCTAGCTTGGACATTATGCGGAGATCACACCTTAGTGCCTCACCCTAGCAGCCAACCTGGAACAACCCACGCAACCTCACACTGCGTCACATCTTCAGGGGTCCAATCGCGTCTGGACGATCAGGTTACCCTTCTAGTCCCAATTCCAAATGGGCAATTGGAGGGTGCGCTGCACAGAGCGCGTGCAGATGATCATCGGAGAACCCACACCGGTGGGATTAATCAAACTCCCGGCATTCCAAATTGGGACATACTGGGGGCCAAGCAATGGATCGCGATTGTTCTTCCCCTTTCTGCTGCTGACATCCGCGCGGCCGTCGCGGCAATCATGAACCCGGGCGGCTGATAGCGTGTAGATGATTGCCACCGGTAGCTTGATGATTGGAGCAAATCTTTGATGCTGGCTGTGTACCCGGCTGTGTAACCACTTTCTTTCACTCAGCCCTACACACCGTGTGCATAGAATCGGCAAAATATGACAAGTAATTCCAGCGTTGGCCGATGGTTTTGGTCATTCCTTCCCAATCACCTGGGGTAACCTTACTTCGATTGTTAATTTGGCAATTTCCACCTCTGAAGGTCCCGACCACCGAATGTTTGTAGAAGGTCGTCAGGGCAAGCCAACAAAGTTTTTTTTCCAGGCCTGGAACTCCTTTCTGTACGGATAGTTTTCCCCAATACAATAAGCTTTTCCAGCTTTTGTGGCCCACAAGGTTAGATTCCTGTTTTAAGCTCCATAGCCCCGGTCGGCTTTCAAATCCTTCCAGAATCACTTGGGACACTTCTTTTCCGCAGTTGGCCACGGCTGCTTTTCATATTTCCGAGCCCTTCCGTTGTCGTTGTCATTCATGCCTGGTAGATTCCATACCATGCACATCTGCACAAACTTGCCCCACTTGAGCCCACAGGCACACATACACACACACATATACACACATGTTTCTCTCCATCCTTGTCGGAACGAGGGCTCCTTCACCATGGCCCTAACAGCAATGGCCTCGACCTGTCCTCATAACGCCGCCGCCTTCCAGCCGTTATCTAGAATTCATGTTTAATTTAAAACGTTATCGGGCATAACCGAAAGGTTATCTAGGATACCCACCTATGTAACCAGACATCTGCTTGTTGTTTGTTCAGATATGAGACGAATGAGCGCAAATTCCGAATGGTGGTGGCAAGAAATCCTTCCAATCTTGCTGCTTCCGTAGACAATATTATAATTACACGATACTCAGTCAATAAAATCCTAAAAATAAAAAAATAAAAAAATAAAAAATAAAAAATCAGTGTAAAACCGAGGCTTCCAGAGTAGGCGTGACCGGGCCACCCAAAGACAGCAAGCCTGGTACATGATACAAAGCTAGCCATCGTGCAAACTTGTTTATAGCAACCTTATTATACTAGATAAATCCCAGTTGTTACTTTCCGCCTGGGATACTATGGCCGAATAGCCTTGTGGGGGCCAAGAGCTTCGCCGGGCACGCCGGGCACGCCGGGGATAGGTAAGGGGGTCCTGCGGGCAGCTCAGAGCGGCTTGGGCCTGGAGCTTATGTCTCTAGAAACTTGATAGTCTCAAGTGTTTCTCATCCTGTGACCTTGACTCAGTTGTTATTTCCAGATTCAGAAGGGCGCGGTGTTGATTGGGAACTTGAAGGCGAAATTCCTGCGGCAAAAACAACTGCAAGTGAGTTTACTGGGACAGTGTATTAGGTATCATGACATCCACATTTGGTTTTCGAGGATTCAAAATTGGTATAAACGTGCTGAGACATTGCTAACTTCTGGAATGCTTTATGAATCAAAACTAGTTCTGGCCGGCTCGGCTGAAACCCAGTGCAGCAGTGCTTATTTAGGCCACGAGGTGACTCATCATCTGAGTTACTGGTGTATGTTCAGACTGGAATTCAGAAAGGATCGATCGTCCACGGGGTCTGATGGAGAAATCAAACCAAAGTAAGGCTACCGGCCGTCTTCCCGTCCCTTACCCCGTCCCTCCCGAACACTGGCATGTGCAGATGGCTGTCCAGCGAGGATCTATTGGCCGCGATCTCATCATGCGGGTATGAGTTGAGAGACATGTCTAACGGCTAGCCCGGTTGGAATTCTGGATCTAATCCAGCGCCTAGGCCTTGGGTAGTTGATCATCCGTCTTACCTTGCTTGCCTCGAGGGCCAGGAAAAGTGCTGGCTGGGCATTCGCGCACCCCGAGCGAGGCATTGGGCTGGTTGAGTGCTTAGAGAGAGGTTGAGGAGATGATCAGTTAACCGTCTACAAAAACCCCCGATTCATCCTTTACCATTGCCTTTTTTTTTTTTTTTGTCAAACTCATCAACACTGATTTTCAACATAACTCTACCTCACTCAAGCGGCCCCAAACAGATACAAATCATCATCATCATGATCTCTATTCGGAACATCATCACCGCAATCATGACGGTCATCCTGGCTCAGGCCGTGCCAGCCAGCGCGTCGATCATCCACCTATTAGGACCGCTCATCTACAGGACGGGTCTGATCGTTGCTCCCGCAATTTCCGTCAGCATTCTCAATGGGCCCCTGATTGCCGTAAATCAGGGACCGTTTCCGGTAAAAAACTAAACACTCTCAAACTCTTATCATATCTTTGTTTTTCTCTGCTAATTATGTGAGTGTTAAAAAAGGAAATCATAGCAAAGTACACGGATTACATCAACTCGACCGACACGGCCACAGACCAAATCGACGGACTGGTTTTTTACACGGAGGGAGGTGACGTCCCTGATGAGGTCACTTATTACTACCAGATGGTAAGTTTTCTTTTCCTCGTTACAAGAATCATCAGAGTGAAAGAGAAAAGACTAATTGCGAGTTTATCATGTAACAGTTGGCAGGTAACCAGATATCCCTGCTCAATTTACTCAGAGACAAGGCCGCCCTTTTTACTCTCCTGCCCATCATCGGGCAGCCCATCACTGCTCTACTTCGTGACGGGCAGAGGGCCACTGATGTGAGTTTTCTTTTTCTCTTACTCTGTTTATATCTTTTTTTCTTTTCTTTTAAAAAAATACAGCAGTATTGACAGAGTTTCAAGGCGTTGGGAGCCAAGATTGTGGATGCTGTCAACAGTGATGAATACGCCGGCCTGAACACGCAGATCGTCACGTCCCGGGCCGCGATTAACGCTGCTTATGCGAGGACCATTCAGAGTTATGACGGGCTCATTGGGCTGAAGAAGCGTGAGGGCGGTCATCAAGATGAGCAGAAGGCGAAGCGGGAGGTGCGGATGTTTATTGCCTAGTTAATATCTGCCCAACTCTCTATCTAGTCCTGGCAAAGGACGGTGGCAGGATGAGGAAGATAGCTTGTGCGGGAGGCTAGAACAATTTTTGTGCAAATCGATATAATTCGATCATGTGACTGTTAGTTAAATAGACTTCTTTTTAAACCCCTCGCTCTTGTGTTCCCACGAGTTGATATATCGTCAGCGACAGAATAGATACATTTAAACAAACCCCCTGAACTCAGGGCGCCAAATGATTGTGGGGGCTGCGACGAAAAAGGGGGAACTTTTTCACATGCCTTATTGTTTTGTGTTTGTGCAACCGCCTGATGGACTTTGATGACGTCAAATTACAAGCCTTGAGTGATCCTTAACCCGCAAGTGAATGGAGCGATGAAAGTCTACATGAAAAATTCCCTCTCAAGTAAAAACAGTCATCTCATCAATGGAAACTTTTTTCCCGCAATTTGATGCCACAAGCAACTTTTCTATCATGTCTCGTCTCCAAGAAGATTACCAGCCTCCCAGTTCCTACGCCAGAGAAGAAAAAGGATCCCTTTTGTCCCATATATCCCACATCTTTCTTTCCCCATCATCCCCACCGGCGGACTCCCCCAATACCCACAGCCCCGGCAGCTCTCCCCTCAAAATCGCCATAATCGGCGCAGGCATCACAGGCCTCACATCAGCAGCCCACTGCATCCGACATGGCTTCTCCAACATTGTAATCTTCGAATCCGGCCCCATCCACGGTGGGATATGGACGACGACCACACCTTCTTCACCTTCCTCGTCAACACCACTCAAACTCAACTTGGCCATCTACCGTCCTTCCATACTTCCCTCGTCAGTCGACGACGCCCTTTGTAACAAGTACAATCTGCCATCCAAAACAATCTTCAACACAAAAGTCGAAGATATTTATCAAGACAATCTCGGAAAATGGATCATCAATTCGCCCCGGTACGGCCGCTTCGACGGAGTCATCTGCTGTATAGGGACGGTGGGGGAACCGAGGTTGCCCAGAATGCCGGGGATGGATCGATTTTTGAGGGCAGGTGGGGAGGTATGGCACTCGAGTAGGCTGGCTGGAGGAGGAGGAAGAGGAATAGCAAGAGCTTCCACCCCCACGACTCCGACACCGCCGCCCACTATTACAGAACCAAAAGTTATCGCGACCATGAAGAAGTGTGAGGTGCGGGATAAAAGGGTGTTGATTATTGATAATGCCGAGAACGAAGGCAGTGGCGTGGTTGAAGCGTTAGAGTTTGTTGCGAGCGAGGGTGCAAAGAGTGCGACTGTCCTGCTGGCAGGGAAGAGGAAGCGACTTCTACCCAAGGGCCTTGTTGGAGACCTGGCTGTGCTGGTATTTGGAGAATGGTTGGTTAATCGAGTCATTCCAGCGGTTGTGCTTCAAAGGCTGTTCTGCAGAGATGTAGAAGACCTGGTGGCAATGTTGGATCCAGATACCGTCGAACGGTTGCGGTCACTAAAGACGGAATGGATCACCTGCACCATCAACCATTTTAGCAGCACTGGTGTCACCATCACTCGGCTTCGGGAAGGAGGTAAAAGGCTTATTATTCAGAAGGATATTGACGCAGATGTGGTAGTGATGGCAACGGGCTACAAGCAACCACAGTTATCCGCCTTCCTCCCTGGTACCTGCTTCCCTCCCACATATAAGCCGCCGAACTGGTTCCTCGGAACTTTCCCGACGAATCACCCTTCGATTGCCTGTATCAATCACCGCAACAGTGGGGGAAGATTCGGGAATTGGCGGACTGGATTGTGTACCAGGGTTCTGTTCATGTTTCTGCTGGAACCCAGAACGGTGGCGAGCCCGTTTTGGATGAGGCGTGGGGTAGATATCACGAGAGTTATAAGGGCGACTTCACTTATTGGGAATCTGGAGATATTTTGCTATGTTGAGCTCATTGGATGGTTCGTTTTGTGCGTCGCGGTTAATCCGTTTCGGTGGAAATGGGTAATTTTCATTCTGTTTGGGGTGGAATTGATGCTCCCGGGTGGTGGCAGGATGGATGAGTTCCGTGAAGGGGGTGGATTCAAAGTTCAAGCAAGGATGAAGATGGCACAGCCACCGCCATCCAAGAAATCAAGAATGATTGTTTAAGAGGGCGAGGTGGAAGAGACAGATTAATAGGCAATGATATATGGATTAGGATAATGTCTAAAGAAACTATGGTGTTGTTGATGTGATGATGCCTTCAGTTTTTGAATCCATTTCATTGTAGCCAGGCAATTGCCCCACTCGAATTTTTTTGTGGGCCCTACCGGTTATCTCCATTTTAGTATCGAGTTCATTTCCAGGACAGGGGGGGTCACCAACTGCAGGGGCCCCCACTGGCGGACTTGCATGGAAGGCTGCGCTGACGTTGACTGAATCCAATTGGGGATCGGGCCAGCTGTTTTGGAAAGCTGTCTGTTACAGTAACGTTTTCTGTGATTGCATTGCGCGGCGATACGAGTAGGGCTTTTTTTTTTTTATACTTTTCACCTTGACCAAACTACCACATCTTCCACCGCTTCTACACATTGCACAAAACACATTCTTTGTTGCTATTAACCCGGATTTCCGGGCGGGTCTGTTAGCGGAAAGTCGATCATTGAGCTTTCCAGGATTCAGGACTCATCAGGGATTCGCAAGCTTCCCCTGCGTCGCAACCACACGAGAAAGGAGACGTTCCAACTCCCTTCTGGTACATGCGACCTTCCCCTCTCCGGCTTTCTTCGAGAAGCAACTCCTAACCATCCTTCTGCAGAGAAGTTTTACACCTACAGATACCCACGATGCTATTAACAAACCATGCGCCATCACGGGCGCTGCTCGCCTCCCTCCTCGCACCGCAGCTTGCGTCTGCATTCTACCTCCCGGGTGTTGCGCCCACATCATACAAGCAAAATGATCTCGTACCACTGTACGTCAATGCGATCCGACCGATGGCGATGGGCGATTCGGGATCCGTCGTACACTCTGTCGTGTCCTACGATTATTACCACCCCTTGTTCCAGTTCTGCAAGCCGGCGGAGGGGCCAAAGAGTGTTGGAGAGAGCTTGGGCAGCATTTTGTTTGGAGACAGAATAAAGACGTCGCCGTTCGAGCTAAAAATGAAAGTGGATGAGACATGCAAGCCGCTCTGCGAAGTCACCTACAAACAAGGCAATGCCTACTTCGTCAACGACGAGATCCGAAACGGCATCAGTCTGAACTGGCTGGTGGATGGACTTCCCGCCGGTCAGCCCGCCCACGATCCCACCACCAATTCCGACTTCACTACTTCTGGATTCTTCCTTGGTCAGGTCGTCGACGGTCTGACCCAGTTCAACAATCACTACGACATCGAAATCGAGTATCACGAGGTCAGCCCAGGCACCGGCCAATACCGCGTCGTTGGAGTTATCGTCAACCCCAAGTCGAAAAGATACAATGGCCCTATTACCAAAGAATCATGCAACGCTAATGCCGCTGAATTGGTTCTTAGCGAAGAGGGTGATACCAAGGTGCAGTTCACCTACAGCGTCTCCTGGAAGAAGTCTGACACGGCGTGGGCAACGAGATGGGACAAGTACCTTCACGTATATGACCCCAAAATTCAATGGTTCTCCCTCATCAACTCTGCCGTCATTGTCGTCTTCTTAGTTTTGACCGTCATGTCGGTTCTCGTCCGCGCCCTGAAGAAGGATATCGCCCGCTACAACCGCCTCGACCAGATCAACCTCGAAGACTTCGGCGGGACCTCGGTCCTCGAGGATGGAGTTCAGGAGGATTCAGGCTGGAAGCTTGTCCACGGCGACGTCTTCAGAAACCCTTCACACCCTCTGCTTCTCTCAGTCTTCCTCGGTAACGGCACGCAGCTCTTCGTCATGACTGGCTTCACCATCGCCTTTGCCCTTCTCGGCTTCCTATCTCCTTCCAACCGTGGGTCGTTGGGAACCATCATCGTCCTACTCTACACCGTCCTCGGCTTTGTCGGCGGTTACACCTCTTCGCGCATGTACAAGTCGCTCCACGGCGACAAGTGGAAGCTCAACATTATTCTGACCCCCTTGCTCGTCCCCGGCATCGCGTTCTCGACCTTCTTCCTTCTCAATCTGTTCCTTTGGGCAGAGACATCCTCCGGAGCCGTGCCTTTCACCACCATGCTCGTCCTGGTTCTCATCTGGTTCATCATCAGCGTCCCTCTCTCCTTTGCCGGATCGTGGCTTGCCTTCCGCGCCCCGACCATCGAACCTCCGGTCCGCACGAACCAGATTCCCCGCCAGATCCCACCCGTCACTACATACCTCAAGCCCATCCCGAGCATGCTCCTGGTCGGTCTCCTGCCCTTCGGCGCCATCTTTGTCGAGCTCTACTTTGTCATGACCTCCATCTGGATGAGCAGGATCTACTACATGTTTGGGTTCTTGTTCCTTTGCTACGGTCTCATGATCATTACCACCGCGGCCGTTACCGTCCTGATGGTTTACTTTTTGCTCTGCGCCGAGAATTACAACTGGCAGTGGCGCGCCTTCCTCGCCGCGGGCGCGAGCGGCGGGTACATCTTTTTGAACGCGCTGGTCTACTGGGTTACGCAGCTCTCGCTGACGGGGCTTACGGGGAGCGTGCTGTACCTGGGGTACAGCGCTCTGATTGCTTTCTTGTTTTTTATTTTGACTGGTATGTTTCCCCTTCTAGAATTTGTGTTTGTTGTCTTACTGATGTTCTGTGTATTTTACATAGGTACTATCGGCTACTTTGCTAGTTGGCTTTTTGTTCGCAAGATTTACTCTTCCATCAAGATTGATTAGACATTCGGGTTTGTGGTAAGGTAGGGGGAAAGTGGGGAATACCAAAATAGGGAAGAAGGGAGGGGAAAAAAAGGAAACGGACAAAAGATATCTTTTTTTTTTTTTTTTTTTTTGGATGCATGCGAGGTGAAAGCAGTTTCTGTATCATTAGTTTACCATATTGGGACGAATGAAACGAAGTAAAAAGGATGACGAAAGAGAGACAGAAAGGTGGTTACGATGAGATTATTGAGTAATTGATTATTATGCCACCACCATCAAGATCAATATCTATTATGATATACACGCTTTGGGCAATCAAACTTGCCCCTTCCTTTTTTTTTTTTTCTTGTCGTTCCTTCTTTTTTCATGTTCCTGGTGAAGGACGTCGCCCTTCATCCGCTGTTTTGCGCTAGTTTATTCATATAATTAATCTCTAGAGATATGCCTAAGCTAAATCTCGAGACATTTCGCGAGTTTTGAGGTGACCTAATCCTCATCCTCGTCATCATCGTCATCCAAGAACGTAAACTGCTTAGCCGCCGGTCTTGTCGCCGACGACGACCCCGGTGGCGCTGCCGCCCCTGCTCCAGAAGGACCACTGATGCTGCCCCCGGCTGCAGCAGAAGCAGCTCCAGCCGCCACAGCCTCAGCCTGTCTTGCTGCCTCGCGCTCTTGCGCCATTCTCTCCCTCTCTTCCCTCACCCGCCGTTCGTGTTCGGCCCGTTCTTGTCTTGCTCTCTCGTCTGCTTCCTTGCGCGCTTGTTCCTCCTCCTTCTTTTTGCGTTCCTCTTCTTCTGGGTCGTAGCCTTTGGGGTCTATGCCGCGGTTGATTAGGTCTTGACATTTCATTAGTGCGCCCGACCGAATTTGCTCCATTGTTGGCCAGGGGAAGAACGGCGCGTTCTCGTGTGGATTTAATTGCGGTGCCAAGTGAGGGGGAAGTTGAGGTAGTGTCGAGGAAGGTTGCTGAGAGGCTGGTGGTGGCTGTTGTTGTTGTTGCTGCTGGGGAAGAGGAGTACCGTTCGCGTTGGAAGGCGTTGGAGGGGCACCGGTGCCCGCTGTCGCTGCTGGTGTTGAGGCAGAGGGTGTGCCGGCAAAGCTGGTCGAGGCATTGGGTGTGGGTGCGGAGGGATTGTTGGTGTTGTTTGGGTTGGTTGGTGTGGGTGAGCGAGGGTTGGCTGACGAGGAGGAGGAGAGGTCGAGGCCGTTTGTAACGCCCGGCGGTGGGAGGGTGTTGCGGGAGATGCGCCTGGCGAAGGAAAGAAGCTCTTGGGTTGTGAATTTGAATTTCGGATTCGAGTCGGTGTATGATGTCGTGGGGATGGACTTTAATTCCTTGCGCATGTCCCAGAGGTTCTGAATGATCTGTTTTGTTTGCAAGTCGAGAGCCTCGGTCTCTTCGCGGAGCTTCCTGATCTTTTCGACGTTGTTTTGGTGTGTCTCGAGTTCCTTCAGGCAGCCATGTAATTCACCAGAAGCCTCTATAAGCTCGTCGCAGAGCTTCTCGGACGGGTTGTTTTTGGCCAACGAGTCGACGAAAGCGCCGAGTGACTTCTCGAGGCGTTCGAAGCGGTCATCGAGCTTCTTTCCCATCGACTCTGGTTTTGTGTTCCGATTCATCGTGTGATTGTGATGACAGTGATGCTAAAGTTGTGTGGTTCTGATGACAGTCATGCTAAGTTGAAACCGTGGTGTTGTGGAATGATTCCGTTACCTGTAAGAAAATAATTGGTGTGAAAGTCTGTTTGAAGGTTGAATTGCAAGCTCCAACAAATAAATGCGATGTCACTTGCAGCAGGCAAGCTTCGGGTGGGGGTCGAGTGTGGAGATCAGCAGGGAGCCAGGGACCAGCTGGTACGTACCTTACCCACCGCCCGCATGTGAATGGCGCCTGAGGGCTGAGGCAGATGTTCGGTCATTTCTGCCTCAGGCATCAACAGCTACCGGGTCTCTCCGGCAAAAGAATCTCGCGCAAGCCAACATCGAAACATCGACTGATTTGAAGTGTCTCCAGCAATTGAGCCACACCTCGTTCATTTCCCCTCCGGTTGTCAAGATGCCTTTCGCGGTAAGTTCTCATGCAGCTCCCCATCCATTCCAAGTTCCCCTTATCAAACCTTAAAGCTGCCAAAACCACTGCCCAAAAGAAGGGAGCACAGTTAGCTAACGACGTCATCTTTCAAGAGCCCGATCCTCCGCGCTGCGTACCCCGAGTACAAGAGCCCCTACGGCCCTAAGTAAGGCTTCTCCCAAATCTATCTCTATTCTCGCCAACGGAACGAGAGGACCGAATTCCTGGGGTGGTGCTGCGAAAATAGGGCGCTGACAGGAGGGCAATAGGTACCACTACCAGCCTCACGTTGCTGGCTTCACCGCCAAGAGCTTGACTCGTCAGTAAGTGGCATTATTTCTGCAAATACGGCGAGGGAACGAAGGAGGGGCTCTGTGGATGATGCTGGGATGCCAGATTTGGCCATGCGGTTGCTAACTTACAACTATAGCGGTATCAACGCTGGTTTCTTCGGCGGTGTTGCGTTCTTCACCCTCATCTTCTTGACCTCTGGCATTCCCAAGATTCAGAGTGATGTTCTCTATGTAAGTTTATTGCTGCTAAAGATGATCGATGGATCGCTTGGCTGACATGCTTCCAGAACATCCCAGTTCTTGGCGGCGTCTTCCGGAACTACTTTGAGAAGAACATCCCTGCCTCTGACAGCGTGAGTTATTGTGCATCCAAATTGTCTGTTGGCCTCTTGACTAAATTATTTATTCTTGTAGCCCTTCTAAATCTTCCATTGTTGGCGGTGGATGGTCTGGATGTGAATTGGCGCTGGGGTAGCGGGCTTATGGGCCATTTTGACTCCACCCTGATTGTATTTGAGGCTTGTATTAGAAGAGTAAAATATTACCTATAGACACCAGCATTAAAAGATCTTCATTTCCTGTTCCATTGGATTGGTTGACAGTGTCCAAAGACTTGGAATCCATCTTCACTGTAGCTGTGCACGGGCCTCTGTGGGCCACAGTTCGGGGGACAGCTGTCGGAGGAGCCCAACACAGTCTCTTATTTCAACACCATGAACAAGACGGCAATCTCATCAACATACTTGGCCTGGTGCAAAATGCAATCGGAATCATGAAAGACATTCATAGTATTCTTTCTGACGTGGTGATTGATGGGACGGCTGCTTACGACTACATTGCCGAAACCATTACGTTCCAAGAAATCGTCACTCGTCTCGTTTCCAGCATTGGGCTCGCACACCTCATCTCACCATCAACGAGTCTCCTCAGCTACTTTTTCTTTCCCACCAAGAATCAAATCTCTCTGCGGTCTACAATTATTGGCCATGTCATAACAACACTGGGTGTCTTTTTTGTTCTTTCCTTCAGCTGGCTTTGGTATATCCTCACCAACCGACTTGTCCCTGACCCGTATCTTGATGAGGTCTTCCACATACCTCAGGCTCAAGTCTATTGCGATGGCGATTTCCAACATTGGGACGATAAGATCACCACTCCACCAGGCTTGTATGATCCTCTTACACTCGCTTCAAGGCATGGGATACTAAACCAATTTGCAGGTATCTCTTCTCGGTAGCCTACAGCAAATATAGAGATGTAATATGTACCGTCAGCAACCTCCGGTACCACAATCTCGTCATCATCCCCTGGATCATGTTCATCGCCTCACAATGTCGCAAGTTGATTGAGGCACGGCAAGCGGAACGACGACTCAACAAACCCGTCGTCCTCGGCGCCCCTCAAAACCCCTTCTCGCTCTATGCCGCCCACACTGGTGTCAACATCGCCCTCTTCCCCGTCGTCTTCTTCTTTTCGGCCCTGTACTACACCGACGTCCTGTCCACTTTTGTAGTCCTCCTGGCGTACCTGAACCACCTCCTGCGTGTCCAGGCTGGTAGTTCTCCGTCGCTCCTCCGAGACATCTGGACCGTGATTATCGGCGTCCTCGCCCTTTTCATGCGGCAAACCAACATCTTTTGGGTGGTGATCTACATGGGTGGTCTGGAAGCCGTGCATGTCCTCCGACAAATCAAGCCGGCCGCTCAAGTTCATGATCCCCCTCTCGATGAATCAGGACCAGACGGTATACATTTTCACTCTCTGTCCTTTTTTGGGTCTCGCATCTCACTAATTCTGTTTCTTAGACTGGTTCTTCTTTTTCCTCTCAGCAGCCAAAACGGCCCTCGCCAACAACAGCAACCCCCTTAAACTCCTACGACAAATCTGGCCGCACCTGACCGTTTTGTTCCTCTTCATTGGTTTCGTGTTCAACAACGGCGGCGTAGTCCTAGGCGACAAGTCAAACCACGTCGCCACGCTGCACTTATCCCAGCTCAACTATTTATTTCCTCTTTTTGCCTTTTTTTCGTTTCCTTTGCTGCTTCCTTCCCTTTTGCGCCTGGTGCGTGACCCCCCATCTTTTTTCAGTGGAAGAAGAAATCAGCAGGTTACGGCGCCTGATTATTACTACACCCTCTTGACCACAATCGCGAGCCTGGCGGTGGTGCAGTTCAACACGCTCGTTCACCCCTTCACGCTGGCGGATAACAGGCACTACATGTTTTATGTGTTCCGGTACACCATCCTGAGGTCAAACGCGGTCAGGCTCGCCTTGGTGGTCCCCTACACAATTTGTCGGTGGCTCGTTTGGGACAGTTTAATTTCTTCTCCCACGCACATTTTGGAAGATGAGTCTTTGGCAGTCAAGCAGCGAGTATTAGTACAACACAAGAAAGAGGAAAGCAAAAAAGAAGAAGAAGAAGAGAAAGAGGAGCAACAAGAGTTTTCAGGGCCGCAAACGCAAACAGAAACATCCACCGTCCTCCTCCTCTTTGTCAGCACGGGGCTCTCCCTGGTCACCGCCCCCCTCGTCGAACCCCGTTACTTTATTTTGCCCTGGGTGTTTTGGCGGCTGCTGGTGCCCGCCAACAAGGAAACCTTTGTGTTTGGGACAAAATGGAACTTGGACGCGAGATTAGTCCTCGAAACGGCGTGGTTTGCTGTCGTTAACCTGGTTACCATGTACATCTTTTTGTTTGAACCCTACGTTTGGGTTGGACAGAGGGGCAAGGCGCTGGATGGTGGGAGATTGCAGAGGTTTATGTGGTAGAGAGAGAGCGAGAGGAACGGGGTATGTTACACTTGGAAGCGTGAAGGAAGGGAAAAACGAAGTTTGTTAAACTTTCTTGATCATATAAATATATGGTATATCATCTCTGTCTACCCCTGGTTTTTAAATGATCCCCTTAGTAAATCTGTATTTTGTATTCTGATTTAATTTCATGTTTACCAATAATCAGGTTTCCTCTCCTCTCTCCTCTTTTTCCCAAAGGTCCTGGTCCTGGTCCTGTTGTGCCGTAACCTGACGTTTCCGATTCGTTCAGTTATATGTTATATATTCCCAAAATCCAACCTTTCCTTTGCCCTTAAACAGAAAATAACAATGAACCCCGATGAGATGCCGTACGTATCCCTTAAAAACTCCGTTTGTCGATTCCCGCCGCCCAAAAAGAAAAATGAACAATTCTGGTCGTTAAAAATTTTATGTGCCGTGTCCCATCCTATCCCAGTGTCCCGTTAACCCTCCTTAACCTCCGTTTCTTACAAACTCAATCGATCCAAACTCAGCCTATCGCCGCTTCGTACCCTCTTCACCACACCGAGCTTGAAAAACTTTTCTTCCCCCGTCGCCGTCCTGCCACCAATGTACAGCTTCTCGGCGCCCAAGGCATCTCTGAACCCTTCGCTGCTGCTGTCGCTTCCTCTTCTTCGGTTGTTGTAGTCGTTGTGATGGTGGTGGTGGTGGTGGTTTCCTTGCTGTTGTTGCTGTTGTGGAATCGGGATCCCCGAATGATGATGATGTCGCGGCGAGTGTAATGGCAGTTGGCCCAAGAGACCAGTGGTGGTCCGTGATGTCGCTGACGAAGGGGAGGCCGCTTGTGATGCTGCTGCTACTGCCGCGGCCGCTTGTGCCGAGGACGAGATAGTTCGGGGTGTTGATGAGTTCGCGTTAGGGGCGCTCGGAGGTGAGGATACTTGGGTTGTGTGCTTGTTTGGCTGCTGTGAGGCGGAGGAGGATATCGCCGATTGGGTGGTCTGTTGTCGAAAGGCGGCGAGGAAGGTCGACAGGAAAAAGGGACGTTGGGTCGGCATGTTGGCAGCCATTTGTTTTTTTCTTTTCTTTTCTGGAGAATGCCCCGTTTATCGGAAATCTCTTCCCCAAGAAAAGGATCTCCCTCTCGTAAAATAACGGCGTTTGCAAATTTATTGTAGTTCTTTGTGTCTCTCTCGGGGAACGAAAAAGAATTTGGCTGACTCGAAAAATGTCGCAAACGCAAGCAACCAAAAAAGGAGTTTCTTGTCCGCCCACACGCCCCAATATAAGCTGCAGAAGGAGGGCTGCGCCGGTCGGTTGATCGCTTGACTCGCTAAAAAGTGTGCGCTTGAGAAACTCGTGCCGGCCGAGGATAAATGGGATGGGCTGTGTGTTGGACGAAATGGTGAGTAAATATATTCACGTGTAATAATTATGACGATGTGTTGTCCCTGCGCGAAGCCAAATTGTCGGGATTGGATGAAAGGTGGTTTTGGTAGGGCTTGGTTTTCAAGAAATGGCAGGCAGCCGCTTCTTCCCGGCGCGTGAGATCTCGATGCCCGAGTTGAACCTACCCGTCACGGTGCCTGGGCACGCTGGGGGTTGGGCCTCACGTTGGAGGGGCTTCCTGGGGCTTTCAAGGTCTTTCGGCCAATACCGGGATGCGACGGGCCAATGGATGGTCTTTATTCGGACAAGCGGGGCAGCTAGGAAGCGGGTCTGGGGAATTGCCTGGCTTGTTCTTCCCTTTGTGCGGGGGACTTTTGCTGGGAACCTCTTCAGGTTTCCTGTTGCAGCGGTATGGAAATCCCATGGAATTGGATACCTATCCCGAGGCTTTGCGTTTTTGAGCAACTATGGGGTTCGTGACCACCTCTGTGGTGTCACACCGCTGCTCCGTCAATTCTGTCTTTTTTTTTTCTTCAGTTATTAGAATTCATGATATATCAGGCGCTACCCAGAACTTCCAATCAATGACACCATCTTAACCCACAAAATTCCTGATTTCATCAAAAACGATGCCCGATCCTATTCGTCGTCACCGGCACTCGGCATCCCAAGCACGTAGCAGCGTGGCTTGCGGGGTGTGGTAATGTCAATTTGTTGTCCAGCATCTTTTTCCCTTTTCATCATCACATGCATCCTATAGCTACTCCGTCCTGTTGGCAACACCCTCTCCTATGCACGGTGAGTACTTACATGTCCGATGCCGTCATGTAAAATGTCTCCAACATATTGGGCAACCAGTTCCTTATCGCCCGTCATGGCACAAACATACCGATAAGAATGTTTGTCAGGTATTTTTAGCTGCTTTGTGTCAAGCGCCAAGGAGAAACGGTGGCTATAGTCAGCTTGAAATCGTCAATGGCTGCTGACAGAATCCCTCCCATTGATGACAACAACAATCTCTCAGGGTGGTTGACAATTGGAGGAGGCAGCTACGGATGTCCATTTCAAAAGTTTTGATCAAGCGCTAAAGACGCCACCCCCTTTATTTACATATCAGCGGCCTCCTCCTTCTTCCGGCCCTCTTTATATTCATTCCCTCCCCCTAACTGAATAATTTGCTCAATATGCCAAGGAATCCTCTCAATCCAGGCCTGGATCTGTTCGAGCTTCAATTCATTCCAACAACGCTCCCACACTTTAATAGCCTCCTGACGGCTTTTCGGTGCCCCCTTTTTCGTAGTATATCTTTTCATCCATGGCCAACATGGCTCAATTGGATTGAGATCGGGTGAGTTACCTGGCCAAAGCAGTCGTTTAATTTGGTGAAGGCTGTAAATCCGATCTTGAATATGATGAGCATGTGCTGGAGCCCCGTCTTCTTGGACTATTGTACCAGGCCGATCCTTTTCGCAATCTCTCGCAAAAGGAAAGAGCTTAGGAATAAGGATTTTCGTTTGGTAACGATACCAGTCGATTCCACCTTTTGATTCCCTGACCAATTTGCCGTTTTTTTTGTTCTATCTCCACTGAGGTTTCCGGCCAGGAATAGGGGCTAAAGATAACCTCTTTATTCCATTTTGAAGCTCCCATTCCTTCCGATAAATAAGTTCCAGCTCATTATTCATAATCTCAATAACTTCCTCTGCCTGTTTTTTTTCTTGTGTTATTTCTGGAAGCCAGCAATGAAAAGGACCTTTCTTATCATAAGAAAAACAACCCCAGAACATAAACTCAGAATATCCTTTCCAACGCTCACGAATAGCACTTCGTACAAATGCTTCATCTTTTGTCCTCCAAATACGATAACCACCACGACGATGAAGAAGAACAACAGCAGTTTCATCTGACCAAATAACACGCTTCCAATCTTCAAGTGTCCAGTTTTGATGGGCTAAACACCATTGGAGACGAGCTTCTTTCATCTTCTTCGTCAACCCAGGCTTCCTCGTTGGCTTCGTTTTTTTGAACCCTGCTGCTTTCAGGATCCGAAAAACAGTTGATGCTGAGATCTCGATCCCCTCGAGGCTGAGTTCACCAGCAAAATCAGCAGCAGTTTTTTCCCGGCCATACCGATTAGTGCGAACCTTTGTAACGATTTTATCGGTATTTTCAGGGGTTTGCTTTGATGGACGTCCAGAGCGAGGGGCATCTTTGAGCCATTCTTCTTTCAGAGTAAACGGCCGGATATTCGGATCAAACCCGCGCGTAATAGCTCGAGCATAGATACGATTAATCTGCTGGACAGATATACCAGTTTCTTGATGGATTTGAGCAGTAGTCTTCCCACCAACTGGTGATTTTAACGTAACAATAAGGGCTCGTGTTGGGAGACTGGTATTAGGAGCCATTTTGTGGTGTTGACAGGTTAAAGTGCGGGGTTTCTGGCCAGGAGCCGGGGCGTGGAAGAAATGTGGGCCAAACGATATGCAAATAAAGGGGGTGGCGTCTTTAGCGCTTGATCAAAACTTTTGAAATGGACATCCGTAGATGGCTTGTTAAATAAGGGGATTTGACATTTATACCAAGCCTCTGCCCAGTAACACGCCAGTCACCCCTGCCTGATGAGGCACAGAAATCACTAATCAGTATTCCCGCCGCGTTCAGCTGGTGGAATTTGGGGCGATATCTTCGTCTCATCATTCACCTACCCGGGTATAGTGTAGGATCTCGTCACCGCAACGGGCTGTGTAACGTGGAGCCATTCAGGGGGTTCGAACCTTCTGTGGCGGCAGTGTTGACGATTTGGTGAAGGTTTGTTTCCAACATGCAAAGATGGCTGAGCGGCGCAGTCGATCTAAGTCTATCTCGACCAGTCACAGCAGAGTCTCGGAAGAGCCGCGCAGATTTTCCTGCGCCCGGTAGTTCGGGAGTCCAGGATAGAAATGCGACGGCAGGGTTGTGATAAAATAGAAAAGTCCGAGTTATTGGGGGCAGGTTAAGCCTCCAGTCCCGATTTGGAAGACCTCGTCTGGATTCACTGCTTCTATATCAATTCCAAGCCTGCACATTTTATTTTCAAGGCCTGCCTAGCACCGAACGTCCTTCGCTTTCTTTCTCGGTAAACCCAATTCCGAGGTCTGTCTTTGTCACAATGATAAACGATGTGAGTCTCTGTCCGGGTTCTTTTCGCTCTCCCCATTTGACTAACATCACACCTCACTCATCAGTTTGAATCCAACCTCCCGATACCAAGCAGTGAAAGGAATCACGGCAGCAGTCTGGAAGTCTGCGAGTGCCAGCACCACATGCACGGCCAACACCCCTGGCGAAAGGCTCATCAGGAGTCCGAATACGACGGGGCAGACCAAGCTACATACCTGCCGGAAGTCGTCCCTCATCCAAGACGAAAAGTTATGGGGCTAGAGCTTCCCATAGCGATCCTCACCTTCTTCCTCGCCTTGTCCCTCGCCTCGGTCGTTTTAGTCGGTGGTCTATTGGGACATAAAATATCTCGACTGGAAAAGCAGGTCCCCTCATTACTACAACCACAAAGCCAAACCAACGGGTCATCATCATCACCAGTACCAGCCACCATCCAGTCAGGATCAGGTTCATCATCACAACTAGGCCTCGTTCCCCCACCAGCATCGGATATCCTCCAGATATCAATAAAAGGATGGACCTACTACGGCTGTTTCTACGATCAAGAAGCCCGCTCACTGCAACCGGGGTACGTGTACGATAAAGAAAACATGACAAACACCTTGTGCGCGGATAGATGTGAGGCCGACGCGAGCTATCGTTTTTTCGGGACCGAGTGGAGGAGGTGTTTTTGCGGAGAGACGGATGCCCTACTGAAACGGGCGCCGGACTGGGCCTGCCAGACGCAGTGTCCCGGTCAGCAGAAAACGTGGGAGGCTTGCGGTGGGGACAAGTACAGGATTAGTGTGTGGAAGAGGGATAAGTAAAAAGGAAGGTAAATGGGGTTCATGTTCTGTTGTAAATATATTAGATAACGTATGATCTTTAAGACACGTTGATACTTTTTCAATAATCGTTGATGACGAGGGAAAGGAAAAAAATAACCTGTTTGAAAGTAATAGTGTAGCGGTATGGATTTGTTTTATTTTTGTAGGCATCTTTTATTATGATGATATGATTCCGGTTCAGTTCCGCTAAGAAAATGTAAAAGACAACAAAACTTCAAGTTGATAATTCTAGTCTAGTTGGCTTGTGGACTGACGTGCGCCAAAAAGACTCTTGAGAGAGTCCAGTCAAATGTTGTAGGTACCATAGTAATCATCAAGCGTAGAACCAGGAGACAAGTTGCCGGTAGAACCTGGCAAGAGAAGAAGAAAAAAAAGGCCTCAGTCTGAAGGAAGATAGATGACTTGTTTCCCCCTCCTAGTCTAATATATTCATTAACCCCTTATTAAACTAGAATAGCTGAAAATACTCGGGATTCTTTTCTTCTTTTAGTTATTGATCTATATATCCCTACTAGTAGTATATATAACCAAAGATGACCTTATTGTTTTTTCCACAGTTATCGTATCGTATCGACCGAACCTTCCATTGCTGTCAGCATTCCGGTTGACACGCAACTGGTAAGTAGGTGATGGCTTGAAAACACGTTTGGCCTCTCCACACGTTTGACATTTACCCAAATCCACCGGATAACAATGACTCTCTTCATCCATCCTCCTTACTGTCATGCTTCTGTCAAGATCAAGAACTGCCAGGCAATCCAGCCCGACACAAGCGACGGATGAACGTGGTCACCTCGTGCGTAAGAGCCTATTTCTCCGTGTACATAGTAGTGTGATCCAGTGTTGAGTGGGATAAAGCCGTGACTTGCGGCAAGAGCGAAAAGAGAACTCGTGATTCAAACTACATCATTTCTTTTGAACCTGCGAGAAACTGTGCAGCGGTTGATGTCCAAGAGCGGAGAAACAAAGTTTGGTGGGCCTGGCAGTGTTTTCTTCGAGCTTGGAACCCAAGCAATGACCTTCAAGTTGTCAACAAATGACCCAAGCAGCTGTAGTAGGATATGATTTCATGTTTATCTGGTCAATTCCCAATCTATACAGAGGAAGTGTTCTGTACGGTTATATTCACCAAACAATCCTGGAGATATCAGACCATGAAAGCCACGGTCTGAATTTATAACGCACCGGATACCAGTCATGTTGCTCCCGGTCTGTGCGTTGACGGTCACCCAAAAACGTCGGTTTATCGAGAGAAGAAACATGAAGCCTCTTGAAGACCATGATCTCTTCCGGAGATGCCATCAGCGTCGTCGACGTTCTTCTAGGTGGGACATACTCCATCGCTAGGTGCCGGTCATGAACTGTGCTATAGCTGTCGTTGGTTGCGGGAAAAGGAAATTTCTCTAAGCAACATTCCAAGGCGTGCGATAACTGGTAGTCCAGCAAAATCCCTTTGCGACTTCGCATTGCAACCCGGCCTTGGGCAGAGGTTTAACTTCGCCTCCAGGTCCTGCAATCCGGTTGTCATTAATAACTGGCATCCAGGCGTTATTGTGCTTTTCCACTCTGATTCGGTGAAAATGAATCGATATGATCGTGAGTCTATGATGAAATACTCGCCCGATTTCACAAAAGTTCCGCCTGGCACCTTTCGGAACTGGTGTTGGAGGAAGAGCTTAAACTTCTATTGTCTTGTGTCAGAATGTATTTCCATTTATTCATGTCGATATCATCCCGGTGTAAATTCAACTTACTGGCCAATGCTGGTAGAATGCAAATTGCAGAGTGTATCTCCTTCCGAGCACGTCTTCAAAGTTTATGCTATCAGATATTGCCAACATGGGTTCCCTCCGTAAGGTAATAACGAGTGATTCCAGGAATGGTATGAAATATGGCAGGCATAGCCATATTTTAAAGATTAGTTCCTTCAGATCTCGTGTGATAGTAGCAAGGCTTCAATAGCCAATTAGCCTATTTGCCATCGTCTGTTCAGCTGTGGAGACACTTACAGTCGCAGGAGAAGAGTCATAACCTCGTCTTGTTCGACGCTGTCAGTGACCAGATTTCCGGTCGTCAGTGAGGTCCCCGGCCCCTTCGTGCTGGATGATCGGGGCTGTTCTATCGTCGGCTCGGGAAATCTGGTCGTGAGTATTGTTGTCATGCCGTCGAGCAAAATCCTGTGGTCGTGAAAGGAAGACGAAATGTTTCTTTCATGTCGGTCTAAATCTGTTCTCAGCTGTCCAATCTCAATCTGGCAGTGCTGGGTTGCTGTCGATATATCGGCTGTTTGAGTCGAAACAAGAGTAAGTGTGTTATCCACTTTTTGAGTCATCTGTGCCACTCTAGATCAACATTAGCTTGTGCTTGTCGATGGAACATAATGAGCAGTTGGAATCAAGAATAACACACATCTGACTGGCTTCACCCTGAAGCAGCATTGTCAAGCTCTGCAGATGGAGTCCAACCTTGGCGCGTAACTCCGCCACCTTCTTAGCATATCCCATATCCCATAGCCCATTGTGCTTTTCTCCCGGCCCCTGTGTACCACTCCTCTGGCGCCCCATGGCCTAGCTCGGCATCAAACTTGGAGATCAATTGGAGAAACTCAGACGCAGCGGCTAAAGTCAGCTGTATTTGATCCTGCGTGCAGTTGGCCAAACCACTGTTCTGGTTGGATCGTGAGGTTTGAAGTCGTAAGAGTGCGCCGTGGAGGGTGTTTAGCTCTTTCTTCAGGTTCCGATAGTCCTCGGCCGCGCCCCCCGCGTCCTTGAGGGACCTACATACGTCCTTGATGAGCTTGACTGCACTGACGAAATCGCCGGCCGAGAACCCAAAAGCTGGTGCCGCCATGACGCAACGGCAAACAAAGTGAACCAGTATGACAGTAATTTTGAACTTGTAACAGTTGGCGGTGCGAGAATCGATGGATGAAATTGGGCGCCGACGTCTTCAGCTGTCACCTCTGGTCTGAATCTGCCTGAACGTGGGCAACGGCTCTTGGCACACAGCCTTCCAAAAATAATTACCTCTAAGCATAATCCTGCTGTGTAACAAGCCGGACGTGAGCACGTGCAGGCCGATCATCTCGCCGATTTGTTCAGGTCAGGTGTCGTATCCATGGACCATCAGGCTTCCCGTGATTGGATGCTCTTGACCAAAACAGTCAAAAATTCGAGTTCGAAAGTTGTACCGCACTAATCCGAATCTGATACTTGAAGGTTGTCAATCCATAGAAAGTGCCTCTAAATGGACTGAGCTTGCGTGACAACTTGGAACTTGAAGTTGCGAGATATTCTCAGCAAGGTACCCGGAAAAAGAGGCGATTCATTCGCAGGGAAGGAGTGGTCGAGAGCAGCTAACAATGATACGCGGAGTTCGTTTTTGTTTGTTATGAAATCCAAATTTACGAGTTTGTGGAGCTGAAGTATGGAGGACTGGATCTTCTTCAGGAATCTGGAAGGCACGCTTTCCCGGATTCACTCTCCCGTCCCACTGCCACAGGCTTCGGGAAAGCTATGTCAATCATAGGGTTTGGAGTAGACTGGCAAGCTTCCCAAAGGCAATTGAGAGACTCAACCTGAGACCTTGTTAATTGCGTCAGAAACTTGGGAAGACAAGCATGTGGTTTCAATCGAGCAGTTTTCAATTTCAAGCTATCAAATCCTTCCAAGGGACGCGGCTACCTATATACCATGTACTGTACCTAGGTAGGAAAGCTGAGCAGGCACAACCCCTTCCAGGAATTCCAAATTCTGCTCAATGAATCACCACCACAAAAAAAAAAAAAAAAAAAAAAAGACTCATCAATGAACCCGCTTAATAAACAGGCACAGGAATCGAATCCATAACAGGCACAAACTCATCCATCGCAACCTGATCAAAAACGCAGCTCAACTCCCCAGCGGCACCGCTCCAGATAGGCCTCAACGGCCAACTGCAAATATCCTGCCTCTGTCCTTCCTCGGGTCCGCTCAGAACCGTAGCAGGCAGCCTCTCAGGATTGACATCATCCTCGACCCACTCAATCACACTCTTTAGAATATCCCGCGGGAAGGACGCCATCGGCTGCTCAACGTTTGGATCGCAATGCCCGGCACCAGGAATCAGAAAAAGTCTGTACCACTCGTTCAGCTCCGCGTAGCTCTCGTTGACGCCGGCGCCGGGATACATCGTCCTTCTCACAGCGTCGTGATACAGCGTCGACGAGACCGCGGGAATGGTCCCGTCCGCCTCGCCGTGCCAGTGCAGGACTTTCCCGCCGTTATCCCTGAACTTCTCGAGGTCAGGCCAGACGGCCTCGATGGGGTATCCGATCTTGTGTTTTCCCTCAATCACCCAGTCGCGCAGGGTATCGTACGTGACGTCGTCGAGGGGGAGGTCGAAGGTGTATTCTTCCCTGTAGAGCAGATTGACGACGCCGGCGTTGGGGAAGGGGACGTAAGTGCCAGTAAATGGGTTGTAGGCCGTTTCGGCATTCGGTAGAGGGACAGAAGGGAAATTATTGACTGTTATGCGGCGGTTCTTGGAGTCGAACAGGCCTTTCCAGATTTGATTGGCTACGGCGGCTGCTTCGGCTGATACTGTTCCAGAGACGGCTGGAAGGGGACCGCCTTGGAAGAAGGATCTGTCGACGGCGGAGCAGTTGTAGGGGTTGCCGATGCTGGCGGTGGCGTTGTACTGCTGCTTGCAGAGGTCGGATCGAGCCACAACGCCGTCGGTCTTGCCGTCGAGGGGATCGCAGGCCGCCACGGCATCGGCGGTGATGCGTTGCAGTTCGCAGGGAGGGGGGGAGTAGTTGAGCGTCTTTTCGACTACGGGGCCCTGGAGCCAGTGGACCACCTCTCTGTTCGCGGGGGCCCCGATGGCTGCGCCGTCGAATTGGGTGCCGTACTTTTGGACTTGGGAGAGACCTTCCCTGCCTCCCTCGGAACAGCCGTTGAAGTAGGAGTAGATCTTGGTGTTGGTGCTGTTGGCACCGGAATTGTAGAACTTGCGGGTGAGTTCCTTGCCGATGACGCTCATCTCGTGGATGGCTTTGTATCCATAGGCTGCAATGGCGTCGTAATTGAGGACTCCGTTGGCTCGCAGAACCGCGGCGCTGAGGTCCTTGTCCCAGCCGCCGAAGCCGCCGTCTGTCGTTCCGCTTGCGGCGCCGTAAACTAGACCGACCGAGAGTCCCCACTCGCCGAGGGTCATGGAGAGACTAGCACCACCCGTTGAGAGATATCGGTTCTGGAATTGATCAGGGCTCGGGAGGAAAAACCAGAGGTTGGTCTATTCAATTGTTTGAAGAGTTGAGGTTAGTTGAATGTCGAGATCGAGTGACTGCCGGGAATTCTCACCTTATCGGTCGTCCCGGCGTGGCTATAAGACAGAGTGACATTGCAGAAGCTGCGTCCGACAGCGCCGGGGTGCGTGTAAGTCGGCGGAACGGTGTGGTTGTAAACCGCATTGACGGTGACGGATGAAGGATCGAGGTTGACGCCCTTGACGAATCCAGCAGCGGGAAGAGAAGCTTGGATATACTCGACGGTGCAGATAGTCGAAAGAGAGGCGGTAGTATTACGACCACAGAGGCCGCCCCGGGCCGCAGTGGGTGTTGCCATGGCAAGGCTAATAATGCCCGCCAGGAGGGCCGAACGAGTGAACATGTTTGTTTGTTTTTATCACGGTAAAGACAGTTGCTGGTAAGGAGTGTCGTGAAGTTGAGTGGTGGTGGGTGATGGGTTAAAATCCAGGTGTTCGACAACAGGATGACCCTAAGTACTTGTACTCCCAACTTCAATTTTGAATACCCCGGGTGTCTATCCGAACATGCACGCCTGGTGTAGGTGGATCTACGTCATGAGAAGCTTGGCTTGCTGGAAAACAAAAAAAACAGCCTACTTAATTCCCCGTGTTACCTCTAAGCGAGGCTGAGTTCTGGGAAAGGGGAAGAGGGGAAATTGCATATTCAGGGAATCAGGGGAACTTTTTAGTGGGTCGTAACCTTGTGTTTTTCGTTGATGCTCATCACTGCATCCCTACGTGGATCCATCTGTTGGTTCTGCTTCTGGAATAGACACAAAACGTCTCACGTCGCACAAAGCCCGGACATTGATTATGTAGCACTCAGCTGAACTGCGGCACAGCGCGCTAGAGTCTACTAAATGTTTTTACGCGTATCCTTCGTTCAAACTATCAGACGACAATACACTAGTAGATACTCCATATGTAGGCTGACTCGTGGGCAACACAGGTAGGTGTTTGACTTGGCAATGAGTAAAAATGGGATGGCATGAGATGAATTCCCGGAGTATAATCAGACACTGGTGGGAGATATGTAAACAGATTCGGCTTGGTAAAAGACATGGTACCTAATTTCTATCGTTTAAGGGGTAACATTTATAAGCTAATAATCTCATCGGTGCTGTTCGTAACTGGGGACCATCCAGCAGTTTCAAAGTGAATTCGAGAGGGTTCTCACCTAATCTAAAATGTCTCCATCAAAATACGCTGCAAGCACGGGCGCCACAACACCATTCAAGAAATGCCGCCGAATCTCGGCAAAGTCAAAAATGCCTTGGTCGAATCTCCCCCTGGGAACTCACGCCGAAGACATCTCTGAACGTAGTGAACGGCGTACCCAGATACAAATGGCCAGCATTCAGATACACCCGATCCGATTCGCGGTTGGCTACATGTATGTCAACTTCGTCCAGTGTCCCAGAGATATGGGTAGGCTCTGTAGCTTTGCCCTTGCCCTTTCCTCCTTGTTCTTGCTGTCTTGTACTTTCAAGAGTGGTGTTGAGACATAGGTCGATGAGAAGAACACCTAGCGCGAAGAGGATCTTGTTGCAAATTTTGGTTGGCTGCAGGTCTGGTGTCACCGTCGCTGTTTGGCTGGCGCTTGACTTGAATAGATAGGAGATGCCCCAGTGAAGGTTGCTCATTATGATGCCTTGAATTAAGTCCTTATCAGTACTGGCTCCTGGAACCTTCCTCCAACCATGGATCTCACCCGCCGCACGCAGCCACAGCCTCCACCACAACCAGACTCTTCCCCAGCCTCATCCGGCCATCACAGACTCACCTCCCCCCTTTATAAGCAAGATTTCTGACAGCAGCTTTCACCAATTGGTACGGTCCTGTGGGCGAGTGGTTAACCACCCGGTCAACAGCGTTGATTTCACCCAGCGTTGCATTTCCTAAAGCGGAAGTCAGCGAAGGGCCGGGAGACGTCAGTTCGAACCTGACCGGGACCAAATTTTTTCCCTCTTCTTTTTTTTTCCTTTTCCTTTTTTTTTTCTTGCCTACTTTTTTTTTATCACGTCCCAATCTCACGCATGCACATAGACCTTTTTTGTTTGCTCATTCACCGTGGAAACCTGGAAGACCTAACCAAGACTCGGAGGGTTCGGTATTGGTTTTGGAACGAAGATATGCAGGCGGAACGTGTTGATTGTATTCTCATACTTCTTGACGTTGTGATAAAGGTCCAAGCACCGCTTGTAGTTGTCCGGCACATATAGAGCGATCGGAATTGCCCTGAGGATAATATCAACAACCTCGGCTATGATGAGGCTTTGGGCGAACTGTTCGGTGGTTGGTGGACTGTTCGTTGGGTGACGAAGTGTTCGATGGTTGAAGTGCTGAAAACAGGGAGCACAGAGTAGCTTTTTTTGGCAGTCCTCTTCTAGTTGTCTTGTTTTGCCTCTCCCGCATCGTCATCCAATCAAGCCATGAAAAATCAGGACGACGGCACCCATCAGTTACTCCTACCTTACATTCCAGGTTATCAATCACTGTCGTTCCTAAGTGAAAGGCAAAGGCAGGAACGCCTGTGCAAGGGACCACACCGTGCATACGAATTACGCGCGACACCAACATTTTGATTACCGGCCGGCATAACACCAGTGTGAAATAGGACAGCTTTCTCGTCTAATGACAGATGTGAATATCTTTGGAATTGTGATACTTGGATGAGTGGATAGCTTCCGAGTTCAACCCGTGCATGTTGACAAGGTTAGGGTCTGGATTCAAGTTACATTACAAGAATCAGGAAACCCTTTGCGGGTATTGGAAGAGAGTGCTAAATTCCTTCAGACCTCATCGTCAATTCTTCCCCTAGGCTTCTGGCAAGTCCCGTTCATTCCCGTTTTCAACTTCAATAACCTCTTTTCAGAGTTTGTTAACAAGGGTTAGGGATGGCGGCTGGCGGTTGTGATTATCCGCCGCTGTCCTTTGTTGTTACTAGCTGAACCGTCAGACCGTTGCATGTTATTGGAGCTTGGAGATTTCAAGTGTCTCAGCTGAAGATTAACAGTTGAAACTGGTTTGTTTTTGGAAACAGCGATATTTCCATATGCACGCCGGTAAACTGATCATCGGTCCCGGCGCGGAAACCTTGGAACTTTAAAATGGTCGCGCACATGACTCTCTCCTAACAACTTGAATGGATTTGGTGTCGGATCAAGTGACAAGCCGTCGGCCACCTAGCTTGTGGGCAGCTTGCCTCGGCCTGGGCTCACCTCCGCATCTCGGGACAAGCCCAAGCGAGTGCCAGAGCCGTTGGAGTTCGAAACAGGCTAGCGTCTCCCGGCGGGCAACCTCGGCACAGCGGTGTCTGGGCGTTTGCCGCAGTGGGTGGCCAAGAGTTCTCCAAAGCTGTTCCCCAGATTCGAGGCGACGCCTGGAAGATGCATTCCCCGGACTCTCATTTGTGTTGAAATAAAAAAAGCCAGGAATCCCCTTCCTTCCACCTTTCTTTTCCTGTTTTACTCCTTCATTCTTGAATTTTTTGTGTTTATTATCAGTCAAAATGGCCTCTCCTCGTAAGTTGCATCCCATCACGTCACCGCCATGCAGGAACAGCCTGCGGGACAGCATCATCCCCGCGCTGGGTGCTGCTACCCGCTTCCCACATGCTCCCGTCGCTGGCTGTCGCATGCTTCCGCGTTCGCACCGCATCGCACCGCATCATGTCCTGTACTAACATGACTTCTTCCGTCCGACAGAGCAGATCCGCACCGAAATCACCGATCTTTTCAAGATCAACCACCCCATCCTGCTGGCCGGCATGAACGTCGCCGCCGGTCCCAAGCTGGCCGCGGCTGTCACCAACGCCGGTGGCATGGGTGTCCTTGGTGGTATCAGTTACACTCCCGATATGCTCAAGGACCAGATTGCCGAGCTCAAGAAGCACCTCAACGACAAGAACGCTCCTTTCGGTGTTGATCTCCTCCTTCCCCAGATTGGCGGCAACGCCCGCAAGACCAACTACGATTACACCAAGGGCAAGCTCCCTCAATTGATCGACATCATTATCGAGTCCGGCGCCAAGCTCTTCGTTTCCGCCGTCGGTGTCCCTCCCAAGGAGGTTGTCGACAAGCTCCACAAGCACGGTATTCTCTACATGAACATGATCGGACACCCCAAGCACGTCAAGAAGTGCCTCGCCCTCGGTGTCGACATCATCTGCGCCCAGGGTGGTGAGGGTGGTGGCCACACCGGTGACGTTCCTACCACCGTTCTTATCCCCGCCGTTGTCGACGCCGTCAAGGGCCACAAGTCTCCTCTCACCGGCAGGCCCGTCCAGGTCATCGCCGCCGGTGGTATCCACAATGGTGCTCTCCTCGCCTCGGCCCTCATGATGGGTGCCAGCGGTGTCTGGGTTGGTACCCGCTTCGTTCTCTGCGACGAGGCCGGTGCTCCCGAGGCTCACAAGGAGGCCGTCCGCACTTCCGGTTTCGACGACAACTACCGCACCACCATCTTCACCGGTCGCCCCATGCGCGTCCGCAAGAACCCTTATATCGTCAAGTGGGAGGAGGAGCGTACCGCCGAGCTCAGAGAGTGCCTCGCCAAGGGCAAGATCCCCTACGAGCACGATCTCGACCGCTTCACTGCCGGTGATGCCCAGTCGAACCTCGAGGCTGCCAAGGCTGCTGGTATCCCTGTCAAGGACGGCGAGGAGCCCGATTTTGATGACATCCTCGACCAGTTCTCGCCACATCTCATGGGCAAGTGCGCTGCCGTTGTAAATGACAAGAAGTCTGCACGGGCCATTGTTGACGAGTTTGTAAACGATGCCGTCTCCGTCATCAAGAGGGGTAACTCTCAGCTTGTTGGATCTGCCAAGTCCAAGCTATAAATAGTGGTTGAGTGTGGATTTACTTGTATAGATAGCGATCTTTTTTGGTTAATAAACACATAATGCCTGACAAAAACATTCGAAAGTTTTCTTGGTCCTCGTTCAATTGTTGATTGATATTGGTGCAAAATTCGGGTTTGGGTTGAGCAAAGGTAAACATTTACCCCTGAACACCCGAGTCACCTCGACAGGCCATCTTCTATTCACCACTTTGGAAAGAGATTGTGGTAAGTGTGCACGAGTTGGAGGTTGATGCCTAGTATTTTTGCCTTTGGGACAAGAGGGATTGGTTCTGTCGAATCTCACCGTCGGACTTTTCGCAATGACCAAAACCAGCCTTTTCCGAATTCCCCCTTCCGTTGTTTATCGCCCTGCCAAGCAGATAGACTTGTCTTGGGTGTCTGCCTTGAGCACCTCCACCCAACTAAACAGAACCGTTGGGGTTGTTTAACCAAGGCTTATTTTTATCATTTTTCCTCCAAACAAAAAAAAACCATCAACATCGACGTCCAAGATGACGTCAAAGTTAACCACCTGGCTTTTATTAGCCTCGGCGGCGGTAAGGGCCCAAGACGCAGCAGCAGACGGCCAGAAACCACTCCTGCACTGGCCGAGAGTCATACAACACCATGATGAACCGTCACCCCTTCCCGTTGCGAAAATCGCCTTGTACCCCGGTTCGAGAATCCATCCGGAGGATCTGAAGAGTCTTGGATTGGATATGCCTCCGCCTTGTTCTTCTCACTCAGGTGGTGATGACGCGGAGACCGTCGTCGAGATTGACCTGGCGGTCGGTACTTGTTTATCTGGGGACTATTACCTCAGGGATAATCTCGAAATCAAGCGGGCGCCGGTTTGTGGTGATGGGTCCAACACAAAGGCAAAGGTTGAGTATTACAGGGTGAGGGGGTGCAAAGGGGAGCCGGCGATCACGAGGGAGGTTTACGAAGGGGAGGAGAAGAAGAAAAATGCGTGTCTTTGGGGGGAGAAAGATGAAGGGGCGAGGTTAAGTTATTACTGGAGCATGGTGATTAGGTGTCCTGACGAAGGGGATACAGTATTGGGACACAGGGATGCCACGCCGAAGATTTTGCATCAGAGTAATGGTGTTGGTGGTGGTGGTGTGGTCAAGGGCGACGTGCAGTACGTTACGGGGTCGTCGTGTAAGGACGGGGAAAGGGGGTTTGGGGCTTGGAGCAACGGTCCTGATGATTGTAGTATGTTTACTCGAAAAAAAAAAAAAAAAAAAAAAAGGAAAGAAAGAAACTGACTTTGAAATAACAGGCTGGCCGTATACGACGTTTGGATTCCACTCGATAAGAATCACGAATCCGCTTATATGTCCTAACGGCACGAGAGCCAGGATCGCTCGGTACGAAGATACGAGGAAAAGCGATCGCACATACAAGTGTAATGGAGGGAAAATGACGCTTGTTGACGGGTTGATGGATGTCAACGACGATGATCTGGGTAAGTGTATATCTGTCCGGGGATTGTCTCTTTTACGCGGCGGGACTGCCAATGCGAAGGGGATCATGTGGTACTGCGACGGGTTCCCTTCTTTGGACAACACGGATGATCATGGCAACGCAGCGCCACCACCGAAGCAAGACAGCAAGAACTTGAACCCTAACGCCCTCGTTTCGCACAACGCGTGCGAGATCAATACGTATAGCTATGGCCAAAACAGTGGCGCGGCTGAGGAACGCCCTACGACCTGGATGGAAGTCCCCCTGGATAAGTGCATGAACTTATTTAATGGCCGACCCTTGCGAGCGCTCAGGACGCCCGTCTGTCCGGACGGCAAGGAAGCAATGCTGGCTAAATGGTCGACCTCAAACTGCCCAGGAATGCCTGACAGCGTCGCTGGGTTCCAAGCCGGTCTCGGGGAAGTATGCAGGACGTTCCACGGCAGAGACGGCAGCGGCAGTTATGAGTTTTGGTGCGATGTCAAGGATCCTGAGGGGAAACAAAGACGTCTAAAGAGACCTGCAGATGACAAAAGAGCTATTTACTCCAAGGATACGTGCAAGCCTAAGGACGGGTGGTGGACACCTGAGCGGCACCAGGGGCTGGCGGCGACGATTGAGAGAGTTGAGGTTGGCGAGTGTGTAGGCTCGTTCGGGAGTGGTAAGGAGTGGGTGGTTCACGCTAATGCTGTTTGCAAGGATGGGAAGACAAAGGCAAAGGTGGCGTACTGGAAGGGGGAGGGTCGGTGTAGGGGGAAGCCAGATGAGATTGTTGATGTGAGGGAGGAGGATTTGGGGAGGTGCGTGAAGGCTTGTGAGGAGAATGAGAAGTGGAGTTATAAGTGTAGTAGGGCTTTTTGGTGTGAAGGTTTTTAGTGTTGGGGGCTGGAGGCTGGGAAGGAATTTGTTGAGATGTTGGGTACTCCTTTGCGGGATTCAGTCTTTAGATTTTCACCTTTTTTTTTCTTTTTCTCTTCTTGCCCTGGCTTACTTCAAGTTGGAGAGAATGATAGCAGTGTGTAACAGATTTGGTATGACTCAACAACGGCCATCGGACGTGTGCAACTTTCTCATTTCGTCTTACCGATGTTAGTGGTGATGATGGCGGCGAGGTTGACGATTCCCAAGTTTCCGAGGACGACATCCACCGGAGAGATGACAAGGATATGCCTGCCCCGATCAACCTCGTAATAGCTGAAGTTATCTGGAACCCGAAGATCCCTTTGGAGAGATCACCGTATACTCGGCCCACTCCCGGGTACAGTGATAATAGAAATAACGAAGCGCCGCAGCAGTAATCTAGCGAAGCAAAAAGAAAAATAGTACACCCAAGCTCTTTCATTTTCACTTTCAATTAATCACATCAAGATTACCTTTTACAAACTTCCACTTTAAGAATTTCTGCTAGTATAAAACTATTTTTGAGTCCAAATCACTGCCAAATCCCGTCTTAGCCTTTTCTATCCATCATAATAAACATCCAGACCACGATATAATGAACCCAAACACCTCTTTCTCGTTCGGGTCTCTTTTAAACCCCAGTCAGAATGACAAACAACCAAGACAAAAAAACCAAACCCATTAAATAAAAAAAAATAAAAAAAACCCCCATAAAAGACCAAACCATATTTAAAAATAATAAAATAATAAAAAATAATAAAATTCAATTACTAACTGACTGACTCTGAAAAACAAACTTAAAACAACTCACAACTGGCAAAACTAAGCGAGGCTCTAGGCGGGTACGTCTCCTTCTCCCCCTTTCCCTCCCCAACCTCAATCTCAACCTTTGGCTCGCAGGTGCACCAATCCTCCCTGGGGATATGCTTCATGACGTTTTGGACGTGGTTGCCGCATCCCGTCCAGGTTGATTTGTCTTTGTAAAATCTGACGTCAGTAACATGACATGGAATATATAAAGTAAAGTTTAGAGTATATAAAGTAAAGGGTAAAAAGTGCAAAGTACAAAATATTGAGCATAAAGTTTTAAGAGTACAAAGTATACAGTCTAAATTATATGGGCTTCATGGCGCAAAGGTAAAAAAGGGGGGGGGAAAGGGAAATATAGAAAAGAAAGGAAGGGAAATACAGAAACCGAAGAAGTAAAAATATATACACAAGGAAAGAAGGGAAATACACAAAAGCAAAGAAGGAAAAATATATATATAGAAAAAGGAAGGAAGCATAAATGATGATAGAAAAGAAACAAAATACCACGAAGCTACCTAGATAACGTATGCACGGATAAAATAAAAAACAAGAGATATTACAGTATTGAAGAGAAGAAAAAAAGAGAGGAAACAAAAAACATACGGCACTGGTTGCAACTTGCTCTGTGGCACATTTTTGAGTTTTCTGGTAGAGTAGAACTAGGCTCGATCGTTTCCGGTGTAAGGCAGTATCAATAGCTTGTGAAATAAAAACTGAGACAGAGAGAAATTTTCTAGAATGAGTAACAAGTTAATTAGATGGATCGCTCAAGTTTTGAGTGTTTGGCTCCCTTGCCATGACCACCAAGTGACGCAACATCGACATCAAGGGGTCAGGGCAAGGGGGAGCCGACTCAAGTTGCCACGACAACAATGACAAAAAAAGAATCAGGGGGAAATAAACATCAACAACCCAGAATTTACTACTGCAGAAACACATCAACTGATGAAAAATCACATGAAATTTAGACATTTACTGATATTAAATTTACTGGTGATCTTGAGCACCCTCCAACCCCCTCCTCATCAACACAGATGCACCACTCAAAGTACCTCCAGCCTTGGGAACCTTGATAATCCTAGCGGTAACCAAATCCTGCGCCAACTTGATCAACAACCCATCACATCCCTTCGCCGCCATGATGCTGACTCCAACAGGCAAGTACTCCTCGTGCTGAGTGATCTCACTAAAACTAGAAACCTCGCCCAACGGGTACACATGGTCAGGTACCTCGGCGTAAACGCTGATTCTGCCCGCGCTGAAACTAAAAGGAACACCGGGAGCATTCCTATATCTGTTGCGCGGGTTCTGTCCACCCTGGCTCTGAGTGTAGAGGAAAAGACTAGACGAGCATTGGGCAGAGTCGGAAACGGGAGGGACAATCTTGCTGTTGAACCAGTTCATGAACAGGGACTTTTGGGCGTATGCCTCCTGCAGAGCCGTCTCATTGAGGGTATCGCCGTAACCCCAACGAGAGAGAGGGACGGGGTTGATGAACGGACGACGGCCATCATGAGCAGCTGCGTAATCTTTATAGAAGGGATCGCGTACGAGAGCGGTCTGTTCTTTGGTGATTATGGTCGCGTAGGTGGTGTTCAGGAGTTTAGAAAGGGTGACTTCGCCTGCCTCAGCGGGTTTTGATGCTGCCCACTCGCCTTCGAGATCGATGGGAGTGACAGTGCCGCCCACAAACTTGGCAAGAGCATCGGCAAAGTCGATGAGAAGCTTTCGGGCAGGGGTGTCGGCCGCAGTAGGAAAGCTCAGAGTCTGGATCTTCTTGGGATACTTGGGCTTAGTCTTGGCCAGAGAGTTGTAGTTCTTTCCATAAATGGCGGCGCTGGCAGCCTCCCAAATCTGGGGGTCACGGACAAGGAAGCCAGGGGTATCAAGCGTGGGGGAAAGCGGCATGACGTTATCGAGTGATACAAGTCCGTGGGAGGGACGGTTACCGAAAAGCCCTTGCACGCCTGCCGGACCGCGGACTGACCCGCCAGTATCACTGCCAATGGCAATATCAAGCCAGTCGTAGGCGGCCACCGACGCGCCGGCTCCGGAACTGGAAGACGAGGCGTCCTGGTACCCATCTCCTCTAGGGTTGAACGGGGCGTGGTAGTCAACCCAATCGGCAGTAGCAGACTCGCCGTTTGCAAACTGGGAGGTCTTTTGGAGACCGACAATTTGAGCACCAGCGTCAATCAACCGTTGCACAGCGGGCCCAGTGTAATTGCTGGCCGGGTACAAATTGTACCAGGCTCTGTTTCCGTTGGAACCCTTAACACCAGCGAGGCGATAAATGTCCTTGATACCAATGCGGACGCCGGCGAGTGGCTTAGCGTCTGTTTTGGTAAAGTACAGCCTCGAAGGGACACCGATGGTCAAAGATGCTGAGCCAGACGCCTGAGCAGACAGGGGCTGGAACTTTCCGTCAGGAGTCGGGAGGAGAGACTCAACAAAAGCACCGGCAAAGTCCTCATACAAGCGGTACACTGGGTACAAAGATCCCGTTGACACTTCGAGGAAGTATGGACCCGACGGAATCTTGGTGTTCTTGATGGTGACAATGTTAGATGGTGATCCCTTAGAGGGTGCACGCTCGGTGATCATCCTGGGCTTCTTGCCGCCAGACTCAGCCAGGAGGATGGCGTCTGAAAAGCCCGCCTGGTACACATCATCGGTTGCTTCCCAGGTGGACAACAGGCTTGCTACATCTTTCTGTGCGACGTTGCCTTGAACGACCGTGACGGGCTTGAAACCGAGGACTGATGGGACCTTGGATAGGGCCTTTTGTTGGACATCAATCTTTCCCGAAGAAAATGGTGAGATGTAATAATCGACATCGTTAAAGTTGACTGACAGACCGGTGGAGGCAAGGGCCGCTGAGGCAGTCGAGAGGTTGGAGATGAATGAGAGGATGGAGAGACTGAGGGCGCGAGCCGACAGTTTTCGGGAGTCTGAGATGGCCATGTCGGAAGATGATGGTCTTGACAAGAGAGGGTGGTTGTCTCTTGGTGGATCATGAGTGTGTAACTCGAGTAGTCCGAGCATGCATGATATATCTCACTTCCACCCCCTGTCGCTGGCTCCCACCCCCTCTGGGTGCTCTACTATTCATAGCTTGGCAACGAAGACATTCTAGGAAGTTGTTGATAGCTACGGGTTTAACGGCAACAATAGCTGTGGCTCGGTGAAAATTGCTTGCTGTCATTGGCCCTTGGCCGTCTTATCGTTCGAAAACAGGACTATTGAAGACCGACAGAAGCCAGGAAGGATGGAATCCCTGTGGCACAGCAATCATCGTACCGGGCCGTGAGAATAACGTCCATCCTCGGAGACAAGGTAAACAGATAATCAGATACGTTGGACGATTCCGAGATGGTCAACAAAGAAGTCGAGATAAGGAAGATGGGGAATCGATGGTCTTCGGCATGATGGATCCATCTCGGGAAGGCATCTCCACATCACGGATAAGGACGGGGAGCTTCTTCCTTGGGTGAAGGGTGGGTGGTAATGGAAATGACAAAAAGTGGTGCATATTTGGTACTAGACTAAAGGTACCTAGAAACATTCCCCATCACTTCACAATCTGACTCTGGAGAAAAGAAAGAATGCCACATGCATGCTGGGGAGAGAGATTGGGTGGTTGATGTGGGGGTGGCTTTCCTCCTTCCAAGGTGCCAAGTTCCCAGCGCCATGGGATGCATCTCAGGCTGTCCAATGGCTGACCAAGCCCTCGAGATACAGCCCCACTGTTAACACATAGAACTGAAAATATACCCAAACTCTAACAGCTTGCCTTATGCTCTCTGATTCGAGAACATCAACGTGAACAATCGACAAAGACCTTCTTAACACTGGTAAAAATGCAACGTGCCTTCTCCAGAACAGGCAAAACTCCAGGCACTGAGACATGGCTTCCAGGGGAGACGGGATGGCAAATGAAATGCCACGTCGCTGACAAACCATTTGAACGTGTGCTCTATTCCCCCCTACTTGTACATACAATATCAGTGTGAAGTAGAACACCGAATTCATAGTCTTATTTTAGAGAAAATATCAATTATCATCATGGCATCACAGACACTTTTGATATCATTACTTGGCGCAGCACCTATCTTATTACTTGCGGTTGGGGCGTACCTAATCCGTCTTAATCAGCTGCTCCTCGGCACTCCAGATGAGATAAAAAAGATCTCCCCGTCTTCATCACGATGGACTGAACAGATGCTGCTTGAGACTTATAAGAAATTGCAAAAGGATCCAATTACAACCAAGAGCTACGCCACTCAGATCCCCCCAAAATTAAATAGACGTTATATCGTTACTGGAGGCTCTGGTGAGTAACTAACTTAGGTAAAACATCTAGATGGTGTTTGACTGAGCCGAACAACCACTGCCGCAGGTCTCGTAGGAGGATACATCGTTCTGCAGTTGCTCGAACGCGGTCAGCCTCCGGAAAGTATCCGCATTGTGGACTTTCGGAGGCCGTCCCGAAAGGACTTGCTCTTCGATCCCGTGGCAGCTCAGGTCGATTTCGTCCAAGCAGACATATCCTCGGCCGAGTCCACAACCAAAGCATTCCAGAAGCCATGGCGGCATCCCTCCGTTGCCTCCCCCCCTCTAACCGTCTTCCACACGGCAGCCGTGATCGTCCCTTCCGACCGGTCCAAGCTCGTATACGGCTTCTGCGAGGCCATCAACGTTCGGGGCACCCAGAACGTTGTTGAAGCAGCTCGCCAAGCTAGCGCTGATATACTAATATCAACAACTTCCGGCAGTATCAGCATCCGTCCTGTCGGTATCTGGATGGCGCCGTGGCGTATGTTGCGACCGCGATCATCATCATCATGGCCACATAACTTCTGGCAGGTCCTCGACGAGAAAGACTTCCTTGAGCATCTGCGGAAACACGAAGGGTACTACTCCAACTATGCCGCTTCCAAAGCTGCGGCCGAGAGGATCGTGTGCGCGGCGAATGAGAACAACTTCCGGACGGGAAGCATCCGGCCCGCGAACGGCGTTTATGGAAACTTCTCGGATAACACTCTTGGTGCAACGCTAGGATCTCCTGTGACACCGACGTAAGTTGCATGATGTCGTACATACCCATTTTATCATTTTTTTTTTCCCCTCGCTGCTGCTAATGAAAACCTGCCGAATGATAATTAGATGGGCATCTCACACTGTCCAAAGTTTCGTCCACGGTATCAACGTAGCCATTGCCCACCTGCAATTCGAAGCCGTCCTTGCTTCTTCTTGCTCCTCCTCCCCTGATGACTTGACCTCTTCAATGCCACCGCAAGCGGGGAGACCTTTCGTAGTGACCGACCCGAATCCTCCCATCGCCTATTCAGACCTCTACCGTGCCGTGGGCACCTTGTCGTCCACACCCTTTCGAACTGTGCCTCTAAACCCAATCCTGATGGTCTTGCTGTCGTACCCAACCGAATGGTACTCTCTCCTGCTGGCCAGGTATCCATTCCTGCGAAAGGTACTACCGAACCTCCATGGCGACTTGAAGCATCTCAAACCTGGTGTTTTTAGTATCTGCACTCACCTGATCGCTTCCAACGACACGGCGGGCCGACCAGTTTCTGATGGGGGGCTGGGTTACACCGGTGTTCTCACGACCCTCCAAGGTATGGTGCAAGAAATTCTCGAGTGGAACCTCGAGCACGCGGATGCAAAAGGGATCAAGTCATACCAAACCAGTATCTCAGCAGGCGACGAAATGACCAAACTGGCAGCTGCAGCAAATATGGTGACGGATGGATGAAGATGGTCGGGTGGATGTCTGTATGGGGGCATCAATCATATCTTTATTTATTAGCCATTAACCCGTATACCCTCGTGAATCTTGCCATTTTGCGCCACTTTAAAAGAACATCGCTTTAAAAAAAGAATCCCATGAGCCCCTGTATCCAAAAATTCCCAAAAAATAAAAAGATATAAAAAATGCGACCATACACGTCCATGTTGTTCAGCCACAGCAAACTGTTGGCTCATCAATACTGCTGGTGTTCCCGTTCTTCACCAGCGTATCACCCCCAGCTGTGATGATAACCGTCTTGGTCATCCAGTCGCAAACAAACTTGCCCAGCAGCGCGCCAATCAAGATGGAAATAATTACGTAGCCATTGTAATACATGGCCATCAACATGATGATGTATGCCAAACCGAAAGTGGCCGTGTGGATAATGGACCGAACGAGCTGCTGGAGCGGCGAAGCGCGAAACGTAACGGTCTGCGGCGCAAGCGACCTTCCTTGCTCTGCCGCCCCCGAGCCCGGGGCGGCGGGACACACACCACCGTTGTTTGAAGCGACGTTTGAGGCGACAGCGCCGTTAGCGATTAGTGCCACACGCGCCGCAAAGTCACGCTGGATGTGCTCGTCGTATTCCTTGCCGAATCGTCGGAGGGCTTCGAGGAGAATCACCATGAGAACTACGCCGATGCATGTCGCTGCGAAGGCGCCGTGGCTAGTGATGTGCCATGATCGTGAGAGAAAGCATGCGTCGATCGTGTACCAGTTCCAGAGCATCTGTGTTATGGCGGTGATTAATATACCATGAAATGCGGTTTTTGCTTAGGGAGAGAACATACGGAAATCTTGCACGCCGCTTCGGCTTCTGCGTGTCCGTGGTCCATATTGGCGGAGGATGTGTTTAAATGGTTGGGAGAGGCTTGGAACGGTCAAATTGTGAACCACGGTTCTGGGACAAGATCGGATGATAGCCGGCGTGGGAAGCTGCTGAGTGGCGGCGGAGCGGGCGTAACGGCACTCTCTCAAAAAAAAAAAAAAAAAAAAAAATTGGGTGCAGGTTGTTGTTATATACCCCTCTGATTCCCGTTCTGAGAATTCGTTGTTGATGCAACTTAAGCCAACAACAAAAGAGTGAAACTGATGAGGTGAGCTTCAATCCGGAGAGGTCGGTGGTGGTGGTGGGCCGGGCGGTCACAGTTCTTTTAAAAAAAGGAACAACAACCCCTCCTTCCTTTCTTGTGGTCTCTATCACCAGGTCAAGAGTTGCGTGACCAAAGAACAATCGGTGAATACAGCAAAGTCCCCTCTTTAGGCGTCACGTCTCACAGAAGCAGCCGTTTCCTCCGAGATTCCAAGAGAAATGGGTGGACAGAGTGAGCAAGATATGAGCTGGAATGCAAGATGTAAGCTCCCACAGGCTCGACAGGTTCGACATGTTCGCCATCTCATCCATGCCGGTGGTTCCTGGAACTCTCCGCCAAGGACGCACATGCAACGATTGCAGGGTATCTTATGGGGCACACGATCCAGGCCGACCCCACTAACCTGCTCAATTCCTCGCAGGGTGGGTAAAAGATACTTGGTGATAACTGATTGCGTGTTGTCAAAGACGGTTTGAAGAAATCGAGAATGGAGATGGGAAGGGCCAAAAGTGAAAAGTTTCGTTACGGCCTTTACAATATCGGACAAAGCGAACGCCGTGATTGGTCGTTTTGGATTGCATCTCGAAAAAAGCTTCCCTTGGAGCCGGAACCGAATATGCACCCCGCAGAATGATATCAACTCCACACCATAAATCCCTTGGCAGACTTGCGAATACAACCCTTTTGTGAGAAAGGGACAGTCGGGAAACCCGGCAGGCGAAAAGAGTCCACCGCTACAAACACGGAGCCCAGACCCCCGAGAACGAAGCGATGGCGGGATCTTATTCAAAATGGAGCCTCCTTATAAGGATGTCAGATATCCCCGTCGGCCGTTGGAAAGTGAAGTGAGACATCATCGCCACCCTCTCTTCGCCAACAGAGACGATGGAGTCCCTCTCCCTGCTGCGCAGGCAGCATATCCAGAACTTCTCAGCCGCCTCCGAGCTCGAACCGCACTGGGGCTACGCCGACCGCGTCGTCCCATGCACCAATGACAAAGGCTCATGTGAATACCTCGACGTGGTCTACGGCGCACACGACCGTGGCATGATCTACACTGGCATATTCTGGCTCACGATTCTCGGAATTCTTCTGGTCTGGGGCCTAGCAAGGCGCATCTTCCCAGCACGCGAACCAGTTGACGACCTCATCAGCCAGCTCTCCCAAAATGGAGAATCGTCTCAGCGACGACAGCCCTCCTTCTTCAGCAGGTCCTGCCGCGCCATCTCCTCCACCCTCCGCCGATATCTCCTCCCAAACTCGGTCCGCACCCTCTTCGGACACACCACCCGGCTCCAAGTCTTGATTCTCGCCGTACTCATCAGCTACCTCACCATCTGGTCCTTCGTAGGCATGGCCTACAAGAAATGGGTCACCCCAGTCAAGAACTCGCCCGGCCTGTACAACACTCGCACATCTCTCGGTCCGTGGGCTGACCGCGTCGGTGTTCTGGCGTATGCTTTGACTCCCCTGTCCGTCTTATTCGCCAGCCGCGAATCACTGCTCTCGATGATAACCGGCGTGCCCTACACGAGCTTCATGTTCCTCCACCGCTGGACGGGATACATCATCCTCATACAGAGTCTGCTCCACACCCTGGGCTGGGTCCTCATTGAGGCCTGGCTCTACAAGCCCCAGCCGTCAGTCTGGAACAACTACGCCGCTCAGACATACGCCATCTGGGGATTCGTTGCGCTCGGACTGTTAGTCTTGCTCTGGATCTGCTCGTTCAGCTGGGTCATTAAAAACGTAACGGGGTACGAGTTCTTTAGGAAGGCGCATTACGTCCTCGCCATGGTATACATCGGCGCGCTGATCGGACACTGGCAGCAACTTCAGTGCTTCTTGGTACCCGGGATCGTGCTGTGGGTGATGGATCGCCTGGCCAGGTTTGTGAGGATGGGAATGCTGCATTACGGGTATAACTTGACTGGCGATGGGAGGTTTGGTTTTGCCTCGGCCAAAGCCCAAGTCAAGTTCTGGAAGGACGAGAGATTTGGTGACGTGGTCAGGCTGGACTTTGACCACCTGCAGAGCCCATGGAAGATTGGCCAGCACTTCTTTTTGTGCTTCACCGAGGGGAGCATCTGGCAGAGTCATCCGTTTACGCCGTTGAGTTTGCCTGCCGCGGATGCAGTTGGCAAGGTCAGACATTCGTACATCTTTAGGGCCAAGGGCGGAGAGACCAAGAACATTGCGAGGGTCGTGGAGGAGAAGCTTTCTGCTGAAAACAGCAAGGGCGCCGCCGACACTTCTGTTATTTTGCAGGGCCCTTACGGAGAGAATATCGTGGAAGGGTTGACGTTGGATATTAATGTGCTCTGCGTTGCTGGTGGCACGGGAATCACATATGTGCTTCCCGTTTTAATGAGACTCGTCAGGGAGCCCGTCAACCGTGATCGCAAGATTGAGTTGGTTTGGGCAGTCAAGAAGAGACAGGACGTCGAGTGGATCACTCCAGAGTTGGAGGAGCTGAGGGAGTTGGGCGCGGCGCATGGCTTGCAGATTCGGATCTTTGTCACCGCCGAAAATGATTCTGGCCTGTCACCGCCGGCGGACAAGAAAGTTATGGGAGGCGAAAAGGTACGCGGTACAGGGGAAGACTCCTCGGATGAAGACTCTTCGGCCGTTGAGGGCTCCCGACTCGGTCAACGGCCAGACGTTGGTGTGGTGGTCAACGAGTTTGTCGGTGGGGTTGCGCGAGGCCCAACCCGAGTGTTTGGAAGCGGACCTCCGGGCATGATTGGGGAGTTGAGAGGCGCAGTGGCGGGGCGTAATGACGGAGGCCGGGTATGGAAGGGCGAAGAGCAATTTGATGTTCGGCTTGTTTGTGATGATCGGTTGGAGTGGTAAACTAGTAAATGATGGTGAGAGTGATGCGGCATTAGTAGATAGATGATGATACCCCTTTGTTCTTCTCTTGTTTATAAATAATATTTGGATATTACTGTACTGTGCGATTCACTGTTTCTAATTTCCTCACCCTGCTGGTGTTTGCCTCATTCAACAATATTTTCCCTATTTTTCATCATCAATAATCCCGGATCTCTCCTTCTCCTTCATCTTGAGAAGTTGCCAATAATTCACTTACAATAAAGTTAGCATTTCAACTCTTGAGACTTAGTACCTACCACGTTTTCGGCCGGCCCCTTATCCTTCTTCTTCTTTTTCGTCAATCCCACCTTAACCCACCCCTAACAAACTTGGCCTACCTTTTTCCCTCCTCCCCTCTTCAGACCCTAGGGGGCAAAAACTTCCCTCAACTTCTCGGAAACCCAATCCCATTCGATGATACAGCCCAATTCTTTTATTAATTCATAAACGGCCCAGAAAAAAAAAGAAACCGTATTACTCTCCTCTCCCTCTTCTTATTCCAATAAGGTCAAAGTATGCTACTGTACATATATAGATAGCCCCTTCTCTCTCCCCGTCCAGCCCTTCTTCAAGGCTGTGTGTATGCCTCTCCGGTGGCCCACGAGCCAAAACGGGGAACTGAAACCCGGGGGGATAGCATAGCATATTTCACTAATTAACTAATTTGATTTCACTCTCCTCCTCGCTCCTCACTCCTCGCTCCTCACTCCTCATTCCTCACTCCTCACTCCTCACTCCTCACTCCTCACTCCTCATTCCTCACTCCTCACCCCTCACTCCTTACTCCTTACTCCTTACTCCTTACTTCTTATTAATCCTCAAGCTTAGATATTTATCCTTTTTTTTTTTTTTTTAGGGTATTATACTAAGGATCCCGTGATGATGTTCTGCTTTTTCCTGCGTTGATAATACACACACACACATATATATATCCACCACTGGTGAAAATGAGGTAAAATAAAATAAAAATAAACATACATACAAAACCACACAAGCCTTGCCAGTTTCTGGAAATATTATCATCACTAGATCGCAGGCAGTATTTCGAGGGCCTACCTTACCAGAAGTTATATCTCATTTTACTTTTTAGAATTATATATATATATATATATTTTTCCTTCTTAATACAAGAAATTGTCAAAGTTGATTCCAGTCATTCTTGGGGCCTAGATAGATAAGCTTTATGATTCCTGGCAGATAGAACAACAACCCCAGGACAAGACAAGACAAGATCAACAGACAGTAGTCTAGAGATCCAACAACGTCCCTTCCAACTTGGCAAAACGCAGATCCATCCGCCTGTCTTATCATCCCCTCGAGATCCGAGCAGTCAGTCAGCAAACTCTTTTCATTTCAAGAAACCTCACTCAAGGTAATAACATTATCTTCAAAGGCAAAAGAAAGCAAAACATTTTGTATGCAACATCTTCTATTTCACCACTTTCTTCTTTCAACATCAACTTTCCCCGCATCTTAAATACATGGTATAAACATTGTGTTATTTGTGTGTACGCCGGCGGAATATACACCCGCTTGCTTGCTTTTCTCATCACACCCCCTCTGTCTCTCTCTCCCCGTTTCCTTCCTTCTTTCTTCATCGTTTACTTCCAACAGTAGAATTTCAAATAATTCCCTCCCATTCCCGGCTGATCTTTGTTTTGACTGCCATTCAGTCATCAGCAATAACTTTGTTATCATCAGGTCCCAAATCAATATATATAAAAAGACGCCCACAGGCAAAAACAGGGGTAAACCTGTCTGCCAAGTAATCCCAAATATGTTTCTCCCTATAAAGCTGCAAAGAAGTTGAACCTTAGCGCCGCATGCTAAAACCACAAGACGATATAAAAGGATTCATGTTGTAGTGTGGTGAATGACAAATGAAAAATATGTTTGCGTTGTTGATAAATACTGTGTATGTGTGTGTGTGTGTGTGAGAGAGAGAGAGAGAGACAACGTCGTAACGGGACTTATGTGAAAATGCCCGACAAATTCGTGTTCAAAATGTCCTTCATAGAAAGGCAAAGAAGAGGTTGCATCGACCAATAAGTTGATCCATATATCAAATTGGCATCGGCGCGCAGTCTGAGAACGGTGGGTATCATGCTGCGAGTACAGCGAATCCGTTACTCGGCGACGCGGCGCTTTGCTCGGTTGGGTTATATGGCCATCAATTAAGGCCTTCAAGAGAATGGGGGTCGCGGTCCTGGGTTGTGAGGCGGCTGAAATCGTTGATTCCGCCGACCATTCTCCCCACGAGCCGCCACCCACTCGGCATTTCCGCTTTGCCGCGTTGGAAGCTCATCAGAAACAGGGGGCTTGATGTCCTCGTTTGGTGTGGTAGCTCGTCTCGAAGCGCTAGTCGAGCCCCCATCAGCTGTTGGGACAAGTTCGCTCACTGCTTGTGTGATTGATGCAACGACGTAGCTGCGGAGCTCGCGATCTTCTCTCGAGTCCTGCTTTTCAAGTTGAAACTTGGCTTCTTTGGGCATGTTTTGTCGTCGTAGATGCTTGATCTCCTGCATGATATACAGTAAGACTTCCTCGGGGCATCGATTGCGTTCATTGTAAAACTCCATTTTCCGCACGTATCGTCTCGTTACGTCGGTTGCGCCGTCGATGGAAAAGGCAATGCAGTAGGACATCTTCTTGCCCCATCCTTCAGTGTATAGCCTGGGGTTGTCCCATGCCTCTTCGCAAGCATCGACGTGGATCCATCGCTTCTGATGCTCTGAATAGACCTCGGTCCATACGTGGTCCTCGGCATTCCATACCCACCGGACACGACCACCAACTGCGCGGCAAAGCATACTGAAGCAGTTGGCCCACTCACCACAACGCCCGCGTCTTGTCTGCAGCAAGCGCCAGACGTCGCTGTATCGTGGGAACCGTTCGTATGCTCCGCACTGGGCATTGGAGCATCGATATAACTCAACTCGGAGTGCACCACATGCGCTCTCTTCTGGTGTCGGTGGTGTCATACCTTGTGTGAGAGTAGGTGACATGCAGACTGGACATGCTGGGTTGTTGACCCAGTTGAAAAAGGACCTTTTAAACCACCTAAGCCCGTACAGTTAGCACCCGACTCAAAATTCTCCGACCAATGGATGTGACCCAACATACCTAAGCAAAGCCCGAATAACACAGTCTTGGTAACCCCATTCAGGTTTACGTCCGTCACCCATGCTCTCAGCCTGCGCCTGCATGACTTGGGACTCTTCCTCTGCCTCGCCATATATCCTATCCAATGGGATGACCTGGAGTGCTTCGTCGAGGAGGCCGGGGTTCTCGTACTTGGTGGGAGTTGCCGACAACGAGATCAACATACTTCTGAACTTGGCCGAGTCCCGGTCGTTCGGCGCTGGTGGAGTGGGTACCTTTGGAAGGTTTCGGACGGCCGAGTAGGAGGGTGGTGGTGCTTGGGAGCCGGATGCATAGGATGCTTCGGGGCCTCGCGACGATGATCCTTCTCGTGGTGATGGGGAGCCATGACGGGATCCTGCCTGAATTTCGTTTAATCTTTTCGTCCGCAAAAGTTGCTCGAATTGTAACCGTAGGTCGTGAGCCCATTCATTCCCAGCAGGCTCCCCCGGAGGGGCACTTCCCCGACCAGAAGCCATAGTTGGTACAGATGCAATGCGCTGGACGTCGAGGAGGGAGAGAATCGGATTGTCGAATGTCAATTATAAAATACAGGGCGGCTGTAGGAGGTGCGTGGCCGCCAGGGGTTTGTTTAGTGTTGCGCGCTGCGTGACTGCTGTTCAGTCCAGGCTGCTGGCAACGTCAGCTACCCGCAATTGGAGCAGCGTCCACTTCTCGCCACCGGTTGCGAATCGAGATTAGCAAAGGACGCGCGCGTCGTGTAAGCCTGAGGTTGTCGCCGTCAACCGTCGTACCCTTTTGCGAATGTTCGTGTGGAGGTTTCTCTGTCGTCGGATCGACTCGCTCGTTCTCTTTTCCCGGCGGAGTTGGCTCGTCAAGCGGCGCCTAATTGCAAAAGATTACCAGTTGCGAATTGCCCAGCCGCGCTAGGTTGCCGCGTGCAATAAGTCGACCTCGTCTTCGTCTTTTGTCCTCCTCGCAGTGGCCTTTTTACAAAAACGACTGGCGTATGGACGGGCTCGCGCCACGGGCGTCCTAAAAGAGCGGATGTGGTTCGTGATGTTGGTATTATGGAGGAGTTAAAGCCTCGCAGACAGCGGGAAGAGGGATGGGTAATGCACTGGAGGGCCAGGCAGGCAGGGTTTGGGAGACGGGCCACGGGTAGATGGTGGGCCGGAAGGGACAAGGGGTATGGGAGGGATAAAGCTGAGGATCCTTGGGGAGGGGAGGAAGAAGTGCGAGTGGGGAGGGCAAGGTTTCAGGGCGTCGGCCGTCGTGTGTGTGTGTAATGGGGGAGGTACTTCGTAGGTGGCATACGTATGGCCCCCCTAATAATTGCACACTCACCCTTTTTGGCGTGCGTATTGCGTGGCAGTACATGTAATCGCACTTCTCATCCCTCCTCTTACATTTCCGCCCGCCTTTCGGCCCGCAATTTGTTTAGACCACCTAGGTTCTCGTATGCTTCTCCGAGCAGCGCATATCAACTATCGAGGACTTGAGGTACTGAGTCCCTAGTTCAAAGATACGTGTTTACAGACGGCGAGCCCGTTCGTTCTCTTCCATTTCTGGTATGGAAATCCAAAGAGGGGAACGTTGGGGTGGGAGAGACAGGTGGGCAGATGGGTGCCAGAGGGTGCCAAAACTTCAACTGGGGACGCGCGTTCTCTGGTGCGCCAACCAATCAGCGTGCATGGCAGGTCCCTCCGCCCCAAAATGGGTCTTGACGCATCGGCCTCCGCCTCAGCAGCCACCGGGGACTGTACAACAGTTAAAAATGTCTTGCTTTAATCATTCGTGCCGTCTTATTTATTCTTATTTCTTATTTCAAATTGTTGTCAAACACGGTCCAATTGGATATTCTGAGAATACCAAAGGTTCAAATTGGAGAGAGTGAGGGGAACGGGCGCAAAAAGAGGAAGGAATGGATGGGATGCAACATTGCAGCTGCAAGTCGCAGTCGCAACGCAATGCTCAACATAATGGTCACAGGGGTCCAGGCACCTGAACGCGGAGGTGGACCCAGGATGACGAGGCGTGGCTCGTGAGCCAATCCCAATGTCCCAGTTTGTGGCTGAGGAACCACTTTTCTCTCGTTGGATCGTTCTGGCAAACATCTGGAAACCACCTTTCTCTTTTGCCAAGAGACGGTATGTATGGTTACATGTATTCTGCATTTACAAGGACCTCGAGAACATAGGCAAAAAGGATATCGACGTGGTTAGTTCACCACTCAGCCTCGCCATTCTTTGGGTCATTCTGCCTGCCGATAAAGGTGCGTATCAATGTATCATTGCCTCGGGAACACGGCAGACCACCATGATCATTTGAGATTTCCTTCGACATCTCAGGGCATCGTATCTTGATCTTGTAAGTTACGCCTCGTGGAAAGACTCGCCACCAGCCATCGCCCTCAAATGTTCACACTCGGAAATAAATTTGTCGCACATCGGAAAATATTTTCGAACAAGATCATCAAACACCGTCGTCAACACAGTGTCTGGAAGCTCATCGATTCTGTGGGAACACAGTGCATGCTGTGGAAGTCAAGTGGCGTCTAAATGAGCGATTACGCGGCACTTTGGCCATTCGCTCTCACTTCTCCCCTTTTGTTCGTTTTCGCCGTCTTTTTTTTTTCTTCTCAGGGACGACGATCGATTCTCTCCAGACAAACTGACAAACTGTCTGTCCCCCACGTCTTGGTGTCTCATCGTGTCGTTTATCCTATCAATGTCCGACACTCGTGGTGATTGATGCCGGGTCTTGGCAATTTGTTCGTTCATAAAGACCCGTTCTATAGTCCACTATCTCTAGATATGGTACCGGCAAAGTCAACCAGTCCGGGTTGGAGACGATTGCAACCGTCTTGTCTTAAGTAGACGAGCGCCCTTGTAACCTTGTAAACCAACCGGGCCATTCATCCTGCTTCATGACCTGCCCGAAATAGTATCTGATAGAGCTCGTGGCGAGTGGGTTCGTCATCCTGGATCGAGTCAACAGATCAGAATCCATCCCGCGGGAATCCCGTAGATCATGAGCCGAGCTTGTTTGGTAGTCGACCCCTTCGGTTCGTCTATTTTCCCCGTGGCCCGGTTCTTGTTCAGAGGCCACGACAACCCCGGCCACGATGTATTTTCACCTCTTAGCCACCGAAATCAACCCGAGATTCACATGGTCTCTTCAGGCTCCTTTGCTGTTAGACTAAAGAACAGCAAGCAGTAATTGTAGGGACCTTTTTTTCTCTCAATACGGACCGGGAGACGACTTCCTCATGAACCCCTCTCAGGGATCCAACTATCTGCCCCCTGTCCCCATGTAAACAAATGGATCAGGCAGCAACTTTTCTGCTCCTCCCACTCACTCCGAAGCTCCAAAAGCAGTGTCAAGCTGGGTTACGATCCATATCCCATGCCCGGGCCAGAAATATGGGTTTAAAAAGACTAATCATTCTCCACCAGGGCAAGATAATTACCTACACTACTCGAACTGCAGACACATTCACGCCGTTCAGTCACAGGCACACGAGCCCGTGGCAGAGATTTCATGTGACGCGCGTCTCTCACTTGCTACGGACCAACTATCAGGCGTCAGACATCCGCCTGTCACCACCACTTGTCCAACTCCGAGTAACTGGGTGAAAGAGACTACTGTGGAACACCGCTTCTTCCGCTAGTTTTTTTTCAGTACGCAACCACCACCACCCACTTCACATCCGCGTATCCGACTGGATGTCCCATGGAATATGCACATGATTAGCCTCCATCCTCGGACCAGAGTCAGAAATCCTACTTTGCCCTTTTTGCTTCGGGGGGGGGGGGGGGGGGGGGGGGGGGGAGGGGGGGGGGGGGCGGGGGGGGGGGGTGGGGGTGGGGGGGGTGTAACCCATCAAAAAAAAACCCCCTTTACAGGCCCCCCCCTAAAAGGACGAAAATC